>CAUJRU010000808.1:106806-306933 GCA_963277665.1 Viscum album
ACCAAGGTAAGGGAGCGTCCAAATATCTCCTGAAACTTTAGGTGTTGTCATGTCCCTCTGTTCCAGTCGACTTGTTTTTGTTCTCTTCAACATATTTAAGGGATTGCACCATGTTGCATTTATACTGGGAGTAATTCCTCTTTCATATGTCAAGTATCATACTGGAACTTGGACACCAAGGTAAGGGAGCGTCCAAATATATTCTAAAATTTTAGACGTTGTCATGTCCCTCTTAAAATGGTTCACTTTATTCTGCATACCGAATTCAAGTGTATCTATAGCACAATAGCTAAAGTCAGTTGGTTGCAGCATTTGTCTCCCTGAGTGTTCCCTCACCCCAGCACAATCATCTCCCAAAGTCAACAACCAATCCATAAATGCTAGGCAATGTTCAACAGCTACACCATTAGAACTTCAAGGCCGAAAACAGGCTACCAAATCACATGTCAGTCGCGCCCATCCCTGCTCATGCCTACTAAGGGAACGAGTCAAAGGTGGCTGGGAGAAACCACTCAACTGTGCTAGCGTTGCAGCAAGAGAATCGACTCCATGTTCTTCAATCATTTCTGCATAGTTGGGATGAAAGGTTGTACAGACTGAAAATAAACCGCATTAAGAGTCACCTTGACTTTCTCTGTAGATGAATCCAGAACATCTTGAACGCTTGGAGCACTGATGAGCTCAAACTCGTAACAAACATCAGTCCAGAGATTTAACAATCTTCTTCCAGTTCTTAGAGAACATTAGCATTGTAGTGTCTACTTTTTTTGCACGACCTGTGCTGCCAAAGCGATGAACAAGTGTTACCGGATCATTGGGCAGCTCATAGTGAATAATTAGATCGACCTTGGGGATATCCAGCCCACAAGATGCAACATCTGAGGCCGCAAGCATAATGAATTTTCCTTGTTAGAAACCATTCAAGGTTCTATCATTTTGATGTTTAGATATATCACCATGATGTACCTCTAAAACAATACTATTTGTTTTTTGCAAGTGACACTTCGTATACACCCCAAGCCACCTCTCAGGTGTTCCTCCCCATTTTATGGTCCTGCTTGTCCTCCCCCATCGTGAGCGACTTGGCGGGGAGGGAGGCTATCTGCCCCCTCGGCTCTGGGTCCTCAGTTCGAGTGTTCATGCCTTCTGCAACATGTCCAACAAACACTAGCGACGGAACTCATCAAACAGCTAACATGGAATCTGAAATGCCTGATGGGCGCACGTCATCTTGTAGTTGCATGTTTTCCATTCATTGCCTTAAACTGAATATGGATTTCCAGGATTTCTCTTGAGCCTTCAACTCTTCAGGCAGGTATGGCCAACAGAGAAAACGAACCCACTTCTATGTTTTCTGCTTGGACCAGCATTCTGGAATCAGTCTGTCGTGAAATCCCCGCCCACAACGTTGTCTACTCTTGTGTGTTTTCAGACTTATTTGCCGCCAAAAACACATCCAGTCATGCCGCATTCAACAACCAATTCTCATGTCGCTCACGTGTCGCCTTTTCCCAGCCTCCGGTCGAACACACGCTGGTCTCTGTCGTATCCTGGGTCGGTCGATCACCTTCTTGTTGAATATAGTGTGTAGGTAACTCACTTGGGACGTTGTCAACTGTCGACTCACCTGGGACGTTGCAGAGCGTTGCTTCGTCTCGCCCATGCTCCCTTGCTTTGCCAAATACTAGCGTCAACGCTCCTGCCAGGCGTCACGGATTACGCCACAGGCATTTAAGTCGTCTGAAAAGGCAGAGTCGCCTCCTGCTATGGTGTCATCTTCTCAAGTCGAAATGGTGTCATCTTCTCAAGTCGTCACTCCAGACACGGGAGACCTCGGATTTCAAATTGTTTCCTTTCCAGTCAGAATGATGCGATCATAGCATTATACTCCTGAGTTGCTGGTCCACTCCATCTAGTTGTGCTGTCATCTGGTAGTGCTCTTCCCCCTTAAGAGGATATCTAATAGGTCAGACCATTGATAAAACATTTACTCCAACTGCCCCCTTCGAGTGGGCAACTTTATATAAGAGGAAGGTATACTGTAACAAAAATACAGGTGGAAGAAAACAGAAAAGAAACAGCAGAAATATGGAGAAGAAGAATAGGAAGAAGGGTACTCGAAAGACGTTGTTGCTCTCCCTCCCAAGCTCTCCAACCGAGGTACAAACAAACTCTCCTTTGTTCTCTCTCCAGCCCTCTCTATTTAACAGTCACTCTTCCCCCCACGTGGGCACAGCTGGCCTAACCAGTTCCCCTTCCAAAATGACATTTATACCCCTTCAAGAAATTGCTACCAAGTTGTCCCCTACTTCCAGGGTGTCCATCAGTGGGTAGTTATTTATCATCATGTTAGAGTTATAAAAATGTTGTGGCATAATAAGGGAGACGAACATGAATCTATATGGACAAAAGACTTAGCTAGGAAGTCTGCATGTCACAATGGAGCTTATTCGGGAAGTTGTAACAGTAATGTGAGCAGGGACGCTTAACCATGAAGCAATGTGGCGATGCATATCTGGAGTAGTACATCCACTACTGTAAAGGGTATGCTTTGTCAAGAATCAAAGTATGGCGCACAACCTAACGAGGGAACCTCACCATAGAAAATTATCACGTCAATTGACCAGGTGTTGAGATGCTTACCAAGGAAGCAACACATGGACCACACGACAACCATCATTCATCCTTCAGAGCATCATGTTTGTGTCAGATTGCGTGGACCAGGCGAGCGGTGGAGCATCGCATCAACGTGGGCATGCAGACCACAAGAAGGCGGGACACATAGCACTTTGACATTGAACCTTGGGACTGCAACCTTATCGTTGGTCATGTGTGGCAATTAATATTGTAACTCATACAGAGGAGAGAAGAATCTTTCCATAATAATATTCTCTGTTTCCATAATCCCCGGGTGTTCGTGTTCTTCATTCCATTTGTCTTACGCTGTCCTTTTTGTGCACATAACCTCCTTTGTGGTTGTACCTTCTGCATGGTTGTTATCTTTTCAACTTCCACAGACAATTCAACCTTCTGAAGATTCATTGGAGAAGCCTCACAAGACCGCTCACTTTTGAGCATCCCAACAAGAAGTGCAGATTTTCCAACAAATCCCTAATTTCAGAGCTCCTTTGTAGTGAAAAGGAAAAGAAGTGAACCCCTGGAAGGTGAGGATGATATGGAACTTCAAGGAATCTCGCATCTTCAATTGCCTTCGTCTTCCCTATGGCAAGCTCCGAATGAGCTGACCTTCCTTTCTCCATCTAGAGGCGGAGCCAATAATTAAAGGAATGCAAGAGGTAATTTTGCTTCAAATTCCAACTCAGGTAGAGTTGGCCGCATTTCCTTTGCATCATTGTCAACATAAAAATATGATAAAAAGTTAATTGGCATACAGGAACGAACACATGCATATTAAGAGACAAACGCATCTGAAGAGACATTAATAATTAGAATCGGTAAGTTTTAATAGTGTATCCTACTAATAAAACATGAATGGGAGTGACTGTATGAAGAATACTTGGTTCACGCCCTTGAATTTTATTTGCCAAATGATGAGTTTACCAAAAACTTAAAAAATGTGCACATCAGACCCGACAAACCTCAGCAGGAAAATATAAAATTCGTATAGGAGTCAAGGGATTGTGCGCTGAACGAGAGGCAGAGCACCCAATGCTTTGCGTTCCTTGTTCTCCTTCTTAATCTGCATCGGGAATAAAACACTTTCAGATTAGGGGTTTCAGGTTCATGACCAAACAATATCAATTCAGGAAACACTTACAAGACGCCTCATGTCATAAAGATAGGACCTAAATGGTGTCTGCACTGCCTGTACAGAGAAAACCAAATAAACAATGGTCAAGTGACAATGACATATATTCAATCCATATACAATATAAACCAAATCCCAATAATTTCATGATCATCGTCAAAAACAAACGTTTCTTTTCAGGGTGTGCGTTTAAAAATAATGAGGACCTCGTTTTAATGAAAAATCCATCAAGTAATTGAGAATAAATGAATAATAAGATATATGAATCAGCTCCTTCGTGACCCGTTTATAAGAGAAAACGCACAGCTTGTGAATTTAGACAAAAATGTCTTCTCCCAACTGGAATTGTTGAAGGTGTTGTTCTATTTGTTATCAACCTTGTGCGAGAATGTTTTTGAGTTGAAATGAGAAGCATGCACGGAAGATGAACCGTGTTTGCTGAGTAGATGCATATCCGGAAACTCTAGAAACGTGAAGTTTGGAAGAAAGTGTGGAAGAAGGAAGAAGCTTGAGATTACAGTCCGAGAGAAGTCATGATGCTTTGCAAGGCTACACTGTGAGGAAAACAAAAGCTATGACTGGCTGTTGAAGATTAGTTCCAGAAATCCCAAGCCACAGAAGATCTAAAGGCTGCGCCAGACTAACCCGAAGTTTTTGGAAGGTCAACCTAAAGATGCCAAAGAATAATTTATTGAGTTGACGAATTTTAAGTTGGGCGATGCTTTGCAAATCTAGTCATAAACATCACGACAGTTCAAGTGAATCGTGATTCAAGCTAAGTTTGAAGAAGTGGGTTTGGAAGCTGATAGTTGGATGATGCAGTTCCCAAAAGAAGAGTATGGAAGCTTACATGCCGAATCAAGCCTGTGAGAAGGCTGGAGTTGAGTCCAAACAGAACATTGTAAGATGCCGGAAGCAGAACAGAAGAAGGGGCTCAATCCAAAAGGCAAATCCGAAAGCATCGCAGTGAGAATGATCCAGAAGTAGAAGCAACGGATGTTGAGGATGCTCTTGAAGCATCATGTTCTGATATGAGAGTCCAGAAGTGGTAGCAGAAGTGGAAGCTGCATGATCCGGATGATTGAGCAGTGCAAAGGCAGAGGCAGTGGCGGAAGCAGAGGCAGTGGCGGAAGCTGCATGAGCTGAACCTTGATGAGGTCCGGAAGAATGGAAGCTGAAGCTAAAGCAGTAGCTGGAGTGAAAGTGGTATGTGAACATGGAAAGATCGGAAGCACAAGCTGCAGCAGAAGAGCTGCATGATCGAATATTGATAAAGTACTGCTGATCAGAAGATGAGGCAGTTGAAAGAGCTGCAAAGACCGAACTGAAAGGTTCAGAACACAAGTGTGATGATGCTAACTGCACTTCATCGAGAAAATATCACGAATCTTGAGTCGTGATTCAAGCAGGATTTTTAGGGAGAATTATAGGATGAAGACCAAGAGTTGAATGAAAAGATTGTCTGGTCAAAGCCGAGTTTTGCAGAAGAGATAAAGAAGATTGACTGAGTTTTGAATGAGAAGTTTGACGGATTGAGAAAGCGGGAAATTCAAATGGTAGCCCACACTACTGCCACTTTTCTCGGAAGCTTTCAATGCAACGCCGAGTATAAAAGGGGCAGTGCTAAGTTGAAGAAAGGATTGACGACAGTACAAGAATCCGACCTGCAAGTTCCAAAAATTTGTTGAGTCGGACAGAAGAGTGGTGATTCTGGGACATTTTTGTGTAGTGGAGGAAGAGCCGAAGAGCAGAAATTCCAGAAGATAGTTCTAGACATTGAGATTCAAGACAAAGAAGTTCCAGAAGTTGACTCTGTAAGCAGGTGCTGATTCCGAATTATTCAGAAGGCTTAGAGGAAGATCAATCTTTTGTTGCAGAAGCATTCTGAACGTAAAGGATCTCTCCCATTTTGGTGGAGGACCGGTGAAGGTTGGAGGGATCCAACGACTACTATCAGGAGATAGCATGGGTTCTCAAAGATGATACCATCCCAAGAGTTGAGGATGACACCTTCCCACCCCTTGCAAGTGTTGGGTCAAGGATGAAATTGATTAGTGATAAAATTTGGGTCTCAAACTCAACCCAAACACATTAAGGATGTAGTCATCCACATTAGGGGTGAACCATGTAAAAATCATGTGTGCTTTTTGTGGCTTTATTTTAATATTGCATGCGGGTAAGGGAGGGATTAAGAGTTTGAGAGGATCAAGATTATAACAAGTCACAAGATTAATTTCAAGAAAGGAAATTGTAAAGAGTAACACTGATTCAATCCCCCTTCTCAGAGTTGCATCATATTTCTGGGCACTTTAAATGATATGAACAAATCTAGGTTTCTTCTGAAAGATCCCATCTTTGTTGAAGACATTATGGAGAATCTCAATTCTGTTAACAGTAGAGTTATACTTATGTTTGATGGCAAGTATTATCATGGATGGAAGAGTAGAATAAATTCTTCTTTCACTTGGCCTGAAAGTTATTGATGTTGCGACCGTGGGTTTTACTCCTATTGAGAAAGATGCTCCCATTACATTTACTGATAAAAGGATTTAACAATAGAGGTATACTTATGTTTGATGGCAGGAATTATCATGGATGGAAGAATAGAATAAATCCTTCTTTCACTTGGCCTGAAAGTTGTTGATGTTGCTACAGTGGGTTTTACTCCTATTCCATGACATTTACTGATAAAAGGATTTAAAAGTTGATGGCAAGGCTGATGTCCCTATCTGAAAAGTATATACAAAAAGTGATGAGACTCAAAACTATTAAAGAGATATGGGACAAACTCGAAAATATTTTTGAAGGGAATGTCAAAGTAAAGCTAAGTTGCAAATATGAAGATCGCAGTTTGAAGACGTGAGGATGGCAAATGAAGAAACGTTTGAGGATTACTTTACAGAAAAATTGTGAACAACATCAGAGGTTTGGGGAATACATTGGAACACCGCTATTGTCAAAAAAAATTGATAAAAGACTTCCCTAACACGTTTGATGCTAAAGTTTTTGCATTGAAAGATGGAAATGATTTATCTCTTGATAAATTGCATAATATACTTATTACTCATGAAATGAGGAAAACTCATGTTTTTAAGAAGATAGAGGAAAAGGAGATGGCATTCAAAACAATGAAAAGGCTTAAAATTAAGGAAGAGGAAGATGAGTACTCTAGCAAATCAGAAGATGATGAAGAAAAGAATGATGAGTAGAAGAGGATAATGGCTCTTATTTCAAAGAACATCGGTAAAGGAAAGAGTACAAAGGTAAACTCCCACTAAAATGTTTTAAGTTTGGTGGAATTAGGCATTTTGCAATTGATTGTCCAAAGAAGAAAGGTGGAGAGTGCGAAGATGATGAGCATGAAGAAAGGCCTCAGAGAAAAAAATGGGTAAGAAGTTCTAAGGAAGTTGAGAAATTTGTTGAGAGCAAGAAATAGTTTCCAAGAAAAAGAACTATGGCGAGCAAAGAAGATGAAGGCCACTCCAGTACAAAGAAGTTCCTGAAGAGTTTAGAAACTTTATGGTTCACATTGATAAACACAAAGAAAACTCAAGCAGTGATGAAGAAGGTGAAAAGACTTATTATATTGAGCACATGTTGAAAGTTGAATTTGAGCATTGTCTTGAATAAAACACCAAACCCAAGAAAGAGGCTAGACTGCTAAAGAAAGGAAAAAAGGAAGATGAAGATGGATCTCGCAAAAAGGAAGATATCAAAGAAATTAAGAATTTCAAGGTGAAAGTTGCAAGCAAAATAAAATGTTGAATGATTTTGAGGGAAAGTTTATTGCAAAGAAAGGGAAATGAGGCACAACCAAGGTGCCTCGAAGCTAAAGGTAATGAGAGATGATTACAACAAAGTTGCGGATGCTCGGGGTGAATCATCTAAAGCTGCTAAGAATGTTCGCCCGAAAAGTCAGGTAAAATCTGCTCCTGCTAAACTCGAAGGTAAATCTGTTTTTACAAACAATGCAGGTTCTAAAACTAAAACCGGGCAAGCTCGGGCTAAGAAAAATTGTGAGAGATCTACTTCTAAATCCAAGATGAAGGTAACTTAAGAAGAAATATCTCCACGAGACAAAAGGAAGCACGGCATTTTTCTGAACAGAATGCATACTAATTTGGAAGACCAAAATTCAAAGACTGTTGGTGGTGTTGTGAAACCTTTGGGCACAAAAGCCTATAGTTGTTGATACAACATGTCACTTCCTTTGAATAGACATTATGGTTCGGGTATAGGGTTTTGGGACTGGGTTTTAGGATTTTTTGTTTAGCTTTTCACGTTTAGTTTGTAGATTCAATGGATAGGGTTTAGATTTTAAGGTTTAAGACCCTTGAACCTAAAAACGTATTCTCTATACCCTTATCTCAAAATAATAAACTCTAAACCATAAAACCTAAACCCTAATTCGGGTGGAGTCGTTGGAGAAGTTGAAAGAGGAGCAAGTGACTGTTTTTCGGAAACGATCGGATAGGACACAAAACTTTGACGAATGCATGCAAGAAGTTCAATCTTCCAACGAAATTCTCGGCTGGGGAGGGACCGAGTACATGAAGCAGCTACGCGAGCTACAGGCGTTGTTGCAGGAGCAGTTGGAGCTTTTCCGACAACATGAAAAGCAGCAGTCCGGGCAGACACAATCACGGGCTATTGCTAAGCTTTCTATTCGACAACATTCGCCTGATTCTTCGAAAACTCCTATGCTAGGTTCGATTGTTCAACAAATAGGACAAGATTGGAAGGGAAAATAGAAGATTGCTTTTAATCGGGATCAGAGCAGCGAGGAATGGTTTGATTCTAGTTCGGAACTTGATGAACCAAATGAAGAGGAAGTGGATCACGTTACGATGGAAGAAAGAGCAATAAGTTTGAGGAGTGTGTCAAAGAGAGTAGAGCTACCTTCATTTTCAGGGGAGGAACATTTTGGTTGGATCACTAAAGCGGAAACTTTCTTCAAGATCAGTCGGACGCCGGAAGATGTGAAATTACACTTTGTACTGGTTTCTGACGTGGCAGAGTGCTAATCCTGGTTTGAATTGGGAGCAGCTGAAGTCGGCGCTTATGGAGAGATATGGGAACAGCAAGGAACAGCAGCTTGTTCCTGGATTGCGTTTGAAACCTCTAGCTGCGGAAGGAGCATTCCACCAGCTGCACAGGAATAGCAACGAACAGAGAGAGCCAATCCTGCTCAGGATTCTCGACTTCCGGGAGAACATAATGAGACGAGTGCAGGGAGTTGATCTTACAATGAAAGCCTACTCGGGCGATGCAAGGGTTTCTTCAACAAGTCATGCAAACACTGGATGAGCAGCCCTTAGATGCTAAGATGGTGGAGAAAGGCTACAGCAAGAGCGCCAATGCACCCGGGTTACCAAGGTTGTATGCAGGATATGTGTACAACACGCGCAGCAATTGTAATGATTCTTCGTACATGACAGTAATGATTCTTTGTACATGACAGTGGCTCCTCCCAGATCTGGCTTTAAGTCAGGGAAATCATCAAAAACAGGGAGTTACATATTCCATTCATGCTAGAATCAAACGGAAATGACTGGAGACCAGTTCATGTGTAGAAAGTTCACAAAATTGTGGTGGGGGGGTGATACGGAGGCAGGGTGCCCTTAGATATCCAACCAACGAAACCCTTACAAATCAGCAGTAGAAGGAGAAACAATGTGTTTGAAGAGTTACCAGACTGATCAGGAAAGAAAGAGGTAGTTTGATTCCAATCTGGTATGGCCTGAAGAGGAAATTTAAGGTTCGAGTTTTATGACCATGCGTGTTGAAAAACCATCGTTTACTGGTGATGATCATATTGTTTGGATTGTTCACGCTGAGAAGTATTTCAGTGTACATAAAACTCCAAGTGATTTGCGAGTACCAGATGCACAGCTCTGTTTAGGACTTGTATAGTTTTGGTTTATGCCTTTGTTTTCAACCCAGCCTCATATGTCTTATTAACGTGAGCTAAAGACCAAACAACTTTGTTGTTATGAAGCTATTGACTGAAAGTGTTCTCATGAAAGTGTTCTCATGAAGCAACAGAAGAGAATTACACCAACAAGTTTGGAAGAATTTTCAGCACTGTTGGAAGGGACAGATAAGGAAGTATCAACATCTGAACTGTTTGGTGGAGCGAGAACTCAGAATCCATTTTTTTGAGGAATTTAGTGGAAGTAGATTGATGTGAGGACTAGACCAATGAAGACATCCGAACTACCATACAGAACACAACTGATTCTAAATTTGTGTTGTTGATTCCAAAGGTGCTGTTTGAAGCACTCGTTCGGAGGCAGAAAGCTCCATTATTTGAACCAAGCCATCAATGTGCTAGGTTTATATGTGAAGGATTAATAAATGCCAGTGATCTACTGCAATCTCCTGCTCTAAGAAACTCTAAGAAAATGTTTCAATGAAGCAATTCTTTTGAAACCAAGGGAAAACAAAGCTGGGTTATTGCCAAATCAAGTTTGGTGATTCTGAACTGCTGGATGTGATTCCATTGTCTTTCCTGTTAGATGGAAGCCTACAAATCAGGTTTGGTGATTCCAACTCTTGCTCTGTCATTTGGTGCTGTTGGTTATCTTCTAACAATTGAAGCTATATATGCACTCCTGGAGAGTTTGATAGTGTTTTTATAGATGTTCAAGATGTCAAAAATTTTGTCCTCTGCTAAAGACTTGTGTTCAACATGGTTAAGAATGCTCATAGTCAGTAGTCTGCAAAGAAGCTTATTTCCTTGAGGGAATTCTGGGATGGTGCAGCTGAGATTGTTCCTCCTCTTACAAGTTCAGGCTTCATTACAAGATCTAAAATTTCTCACCGGGATCATTATGTCGTGAATTCACCAGATTCCAGTGCATTACATTTTAATAGCAATCCTGATTCTAAAAATCGAGAAGGTAATGTAGGCTAGCGTGGTATGACGAGCCTCAGGGTACATGAATTAGATGGCATGTATGACCTTCCAATTCAGCCAATAACCGAAGATTATTGGCAGCTGCTAGAAATTCAATGGCATTCCAAGCTTGCTACTACTAGATGCTTCTAGAAATCCATAAAGACTTTTAAACCTGAAGGCTCAGATGACAGTGGGGATGCGGTGTATGTGTCTAATGCAAACATTCAGGAATTCATCAAGTTTTCCACCTTGTGAACAAGGTGGAATTTTCAAGAGGACAAGAGTGATAGGAATGCGTGGTGTTGTGTGGTGTTGTGTGGTGTTGTGTGGTGTTGTGTGGTGTTGTGTGGTGTTGTGTGGTGTTGTGTGGTGTTGTGTGGTGTTGTTGGTGGTGTGTAAGGATACCAAAGGGGGCATAAGTAAGGGTGTTGGGATGCTGAGGTGTTGGGGTGTTATTGTCATGTGAGGGTAACTGCCACTTAGTTATAGATAAGTGTTGGGTCGGCAATAGCTGGTGGGGGTTATTGGTAGTGGTTGGGGTCTATATATGGGGATGCTTGTAGGGGAGTGGAATACGGATATTTTTGGGCTTCAGCTCGGCTGGTTGAGAGGTTTGGACCTTTGAAGGTCTCGGCCTTGGCTCCAAGAGGTGGTCTTCCGTGGAGAGTTCTTCTCCGTCTCCTTCTATAATCCTCTAGTAAGATCTATTCTGCTAATATCAATACAGCGATACAGTAGATTCTTCTTCCTTTTCTCTCACTCAAGCCTACGATCCTAACAAAAGGAACTTTCTTTTGGGGAGAAAGTTGTGTGAGCTAGCATAGTAAGAAACAAAGTATTGTAACTTTGAGTACAGCTAAGGCTGGGTATGTTGTTGCCACAAATGCATGTACACAAATGTTGTGGATGAAAGTGTACCCAAAAGATTTGAAGGTGAAAGTTAAAAAACCATTGAAAATTACTTGTGATAATCAAAGTGTCATTGATCTTTCCAAGAATCCAGTGCAACACTCTAGATGCAAACATATTGATATCAAATATCGCTTCATCAACGAGAAAGTTGCTCAAGGAAATGTGAGGTTGGAATGTGTTTCTACAAAATATTAGATTGCTGGTATGTTCACTAAAAACTATGTCAAGGAGGAGATTTGAAGCGTCGCGGCTAAAACTTTATGATCAAGCTTTTCCTCTTAAGGAAGATTTGGCATACCCCCAAAATCCTTTGGATTCTGTTGTCAAAGGAGGAGAAAGGTATACAGCTTTGATGCCTTATTTATTAATCTAAAGTTCGTGTTATGGTAAAAAGGGGGAGGAAATAAGTGAGCTGATTAAGGGGGAGAACATCAAAATCAGTGGCCACGGATTGTTTGCCACCAAGGGATGGAATTCTCTCAAAAACATTGTTTTATCCAGCAGTGTGCTGTCAAGATAGTTCTTTTTGAGAAAGGTTGAGATTTGATGACAAGGTGAGAGTTGTTCGTGTTGACAACAAATCCAAAAATGAAGATCGAAGAACCTATGGAATTATTAAAAGGGTTTTTGTCGTCAGCCTTGTGTGAGAATGTTTTTGAGTTGAAGTGAGAAGCTGAGTTCCGGAAGTTGCATGCACGGTAGATGAATCATGCTTGTTGAGCAGATGCATATCCAGAAGTTCCGAAAACATAAAGTTCGGAAGAAAGTGCGGAAGGAAGAAGCTTAAGATTACGGTCCGAGAGGCCATCAGCCAGAGTTGGGAAGTTATGGTGCTTTGCAAAGCTGCACTATGAGGAGAACGGAAGCTACGACTGGTTGGAAAAGAATAGTTTTGGATGTCCCAAACCGTGTCAAATTAACTCAAAAGATATAAAGGCTACGTCAGAGTAACCCGAAGTTTTCAGAAGGTCAACCTAAATATGCGAAAGAATAATTTATTGAGTAGATGAATTTTAAGTCAGACGATTCTTTGCTAATCTTCATGTCATAAACATCACAACAGTTCATGTGAATTGTGATTCAAGCTAAGTTTGAAGAAGTGAGTTTGGAAACTGATAGTTGGGTGATGCAATTCCGAAAGATGAATCTGGAAGCTTACATGCTGAATCAAGCTTGTGAGAAGGTGGAAGTTAGTTTTTGAACAAAACATTGTAAGATGTCAGGAGCGTAACAGAAGAAATGGCTCAATCCAAAAGGCAAATCCGAAAGCATTAGGGTGTGGATGATCCGGAAGCAACGGATGATGAGGATTGTAACACCCCGCCCCCCCTACCTCATTGGCTTGAGGAGGCGGTGAGGGCTACTTGGCCTTAAGCGATGTTCCCAAGACGCCAAAGGCTGCAATAAATGCCGAGAGCTTCAAGATCAAGTTGGGGAACGATTTGCCCTTACTACAAAACCAACCAATCCATCCACTAACAGCCACTATATGATGCATGTCAAATAAATTACCCAACCATGCATTCCCAAAAGACAACGAAGTTGTTCCACAACACAACTCAAAACTAATACAACCAGACATATCCACACAACATCAGAGTACACTGCGGAAACTAATCAACCAAACCCCAAGCCATGACACCACCACAGCTCCACACCAAGCTCCAAGCTCCAAGCTCCACCAAGGGATCACAATGCTCCACTAAAGGAGGGTGATGTCTTACCTTTGCCCACGTCACGGTACACGACATCTGCAAAGACACCAACGTGCCAAAGCAGGGGGTGAATGCTAAAACTCAGTAGGATTTCCCCAAATGACTTCCCTACACACGTCACTAGGATAAAACCGTTAGCACATTTATATAAAACAGTTTATATAAAATAAATCACAAGTGCAACCATTTTCATAAGCCAAACATGTCCTTACCAAGCCATTACACCCAAACCAAGCAATCAAGGGAAAGCCAACCAAACATGCCACAAGTCATTTCATCATTTCACATTAGCACCACAATTTCCATCTTGCCAAGCAATGCACAACAAAACAACCAAACAACCAAACGGTGGAGCTTCCGTCCAACCCGTTCACCCGTTCACACTTTAGTGGCACTTCCCGTCCACTTACCATTGATGGTGGCCCTTCCGTCCACTATTCATCCCCTTTTTATAGTGGTACTTCTCGCCACTTCCACACAACATTCAAAACAAACTAATGCCAAGCATATAACCCACCAAGGTCACAACCACATGCAATCAACCAATTCCATTGCATATCAATCCACTTCAATAAATCACCCATTTATTGAAAACCATTTTCCATGCCAAACAACATTTCAATAAAACAACCTTTTTATTGAAAATAATTTCCATCAATCATTTTCACAAATCAACCATAGCATCCCATTTTAAAATCCACAACAATATCATTTCACCACAAAACCCTCTTTTTCCCAAAAATCCCCAAAACATCACCCAAGGGATTTCTAACCAATTTCGCACATCAAAACACAATTAATTTCAAGCACAACAAATTAATTGTAACCAAAACCATTAGCTCTAACCAAGTAGAGTCGAGAGAGAAGCCACCTACCTTTAGGGTTTCCGAGAAATCGACCCACAAGCAACCGCACCTCAAATCCGGCAATCGCACCACCGAAACCTCTCTAGATCCCTTTCCCTAACATTCACAAGCCTTAAAAACATCATCCAAGGCAACCACAACCCTAGATCTACACACAACAAGTGTAGATCTAGAAAACCAAGAAAGATAGGGATGTAGATCTAGAGGAAAACACAAGGAAACCAAGAGGAGAGACTTACCCGGGAGAAACCACCTTCAATCTGCCAAAAAACCTCTTCAAAACGCTTCCAAATCGAGTGGGAGAGCCCCTTCAACCTTTGAGAACCAAAAATCCCGAGCGAGTCACGAGTGGGAGGAAGTTTGGGGTGAAATAGGTTAAGCCCGAGGGAGCCCAAAACTTATAACCCTATTTTTAAGTGGTCGCACGGTTTGGCAAACCGTGCGCTAACCGTGCGCACACTACTGCCTCGAGAGCTAGGGTCTGCACGGTTTCCTGGAGAATCCGCATGGTTTCCATTAACCGTGCTCAAACTGTACACCCCTTTAAAAGCCTCCAAACTCATCCAAAACCATTCTAAACTTACCCAACCTCTTCCCAACTCATCTCATGCACTTTAAACACATAAAAAAACATAAACAAAGGCCACATACCTCAAACCGGGGATACTACAAGGATGCTCTTGAAGCATCATGTTTCAGTATGAGAGTCTGGTAGCGGTGGCAAAAGTGGAAGCTGCATCCGAATGATTGGGCAGTGTGAAGGCAAAGGCAGTTGTGGAAGTTGCATGAGCCGAACCTTGAAGAGGTCCGGAAGAACGAAAGTCAAAGCTAAAGCAGCAGCTGGAGTGAAAATAGTATGTGAGCACGGAAGATTGGAAGCACAAGGCAGAAGAGTTGTGTGATCGAATATTGATAACGTGCAGAAGATCAGTAGATGAGGCGGTTGAGAGAGCTGCAAAGACCGAACTAATTGAAAGGTTTGGAACACAAGTGTGGTTATGCTAAGTTATAATTCATAGAGAAAATATCACGAATCATAAGTCGTGATTCAAGTCGGGCTTTTAGGGAGAATTGTAGGGTGAAGATTGGGAGTTGAATGAGAAGATTTTCTAGTCAAAGCCGAGTTTTGAGGGAGAGATGAAGAAGATTGGTTGAGTTTTGAATGAGAAGTTTGACCGGTTGAGAAAGCGGGAAATTCAAAGGTTAGCCAGCACTATTGTCGCTTTTCCCAGAAGCATCCTGAACGTAGAGGATCTTTCTCATTTTGATGGAGGATCGTTGAAGACCGGAGGGGTCAAGTATAACCTTAGTCAAATGACTACTATCGGAGGATATCATTGGTCAATGATGATACCTTCCCAGGGGTTAAGGATGGCACCTTCCCACCCCTTGTAAATATTGATTCAAGGATGATATCTTCTCACCATTCGTAATCACTGCAATTGATTAGTAATAAAATTTGTGTTGCAGACTCAACCCAAACACAAAAAGAACATTGTCATCCAAATTTTGGGCGAACCTTGTAAAAATCCTGTGTGCTTTGTGTTGCTTTATTTCACTTTTGCATATGGGTAAGGGTGAGATTAAGAGTTTGAGAAGATTAAGATTCTAGCAAGTCACAAAGGTTAATTTCAAAGAAAGAAAATTGTAAAAGTAAATGCTAATTCAACCCCCCTTCTCGGTGGTGCATCATACTCCTAGGCACTTTGTAAAGTACATTCAATTGAAAATCTAACATAAATCATATGACTACAATCACAACAATTAAATAGGGTCAGTCGAATTGGGGAATTCTGATTATCTGTGCTTGGGTTAAGAAAAAAAGTTTTAAGTCAAATTGTCTACTTACGAGTGTGTCTTGTGCAACCAACAAGTTAACACCTTTATGACTAGACAGAATGTTCTCAAAATCATACAAAAAATCAGTCATCATCAAATGAAAATCTTATTTCTGCTGTTTGATTAACCAAAATTAATCTAACCAGGTCTATGCTCGGGACTTCAGCCCATTTGATAGGCCTATGTTCAATACTTCCTCAAAAGATATAGAAAAATGATTGAGGAACCCAGCTCCGGCCTTGTTAGGGTCCAGTTAGGTTGATGAGTGTATGATATGTTCCCACGGCTCGATCCCATGAATTACCTTGCAGAGTTCACTCGGGCACACCCTCTTGTATCATAAATTGATACTATCAGATAAACCATGGTCAATCACAGAAATGCATCTTATAGATTCGAAAATGTAAAGGAAAAAAAACAGCAAACGTATCAAACAGACCTGTAGATCTTCAGGGAGGTACGTATGCTTCAGGGAGTGATCCATGGCGCGCATGAGGCGCTGGGTCCTGGCAGCAACGACTGCAGGGGGAAGGCGATCCAGCGCCACCTTAACTTCCACGTCGGCCAACGGATCGAACAGATCATCATACCGAAGACCTGGAGAAAACGGAATGCGAAACAATCAGAACCGAAAGGCGATGAATTGAGAGAACAGATGAAGATGAACATGAATGATACACAAGAGATGCGCAGAGGTGAAACCCTGACCATATCTTCGAAGACGATTGCCGACGATATTCGCGTACTTCCTTACGATCCAGTTCCTTTTAGGAGACAAGTGGTATTTCAACCAAGGCCCTATCGCCATCGCCACTCGAACTTCCCCACAACTCTCACGCTCTCTCTGTCTCGGTATCCTCCCTTCGGTGAGGGTAATCCGCCGGACACAAGCTTGCGTTTGACAAGGGATTGAAAAATGGGATAATAACGACCCAAGACCAAAACAGGCACTTACAAGGGTACCAATCAGGGGTAGTATAATAATATCCACATGCCCATCAACTAGGTTTTTCGATAATCTTAAACCCTCCGTGAATGAACCTTGCGCGGAAGGAACTTAATGCCAGTTTTAATCAAAAAAATATATATAGAAAATTTTAACGAAAGACCAAAAACATTATGAATTTTAAATTGAATTGAGATTTAACTTTAGTGTAAAATAATATATATGTATATATATATATATAATGTAAGATTAAATTAAAAGTACATTAAAACATGTATTATTGTTTTGTTGGTTAACCTGCATATATCGAAGTGAGTCCACTTAAATTCATTGTCTTTCATTTCCTAGTTCAATTAAGTTCACTTAAAATGTTGATTATTACTTTTTGGTTCAGTCTATCCCTTAAGTACGGGCTAGCCCACCCAACCCACGGACCCGAGATCCTTCAAGCATCCCTACTTGCACCACCCAAGAAACATACTAGAAAAAAGGCCCACTAGTCCTCTAAAAAAATTACAAAATGAGCTGATTATGATCATGACATGACATTTGCGTGCCCATATAATTTCATAGTCAGAGACCAAGAGAGGGGTTGGATTAGTAGTTGTAAATTTAAGTAAGTGAAAGCAAAATGGCACAGAGCATGTAGAGACCCGGTTTTTGCCTAATAATACTTTGAAATATTTCTAAATGTTATTTCAGAACCGGACGCTGAGACGGCGTGCAATTATGAGACCCGGTATGCTCGAATTTTTATTTTTTTAAATATTAAATATGTTTTATATTACGCATGTGCATTTAATTAAAGAAAACAAGATAACTCTTAAATGGTTGATCAAATCGGAAACCCGAGATCACAATTGGGTTCAGAATGCGGTGTTCCTTCTAGGCGAAAATGAGTCGGCGCGAGACGTTCAGACTCATCACGCGTTGGCGATGTGTTGAATGGGTGAATTAAATTATTAATTTATTCATTTAATGGATCAAACCCGAATGACTCACAAACGGGGACTCAAATGATAAATCTGAGACCACCGTTGAGTTTAAAACGTAGGCTTTACCTTGGGTGGGGTGTAACATTTATCAGCGTTGAGAGTTTGGCTTATGTGTCATCGTGGACGCACAATTAAATAATTAAATAATTATTTATTTAATTATTTGATTAATATTCAAACCTATATTTCACTTATAAAAGTGTTGTTATGGCAACTTGCTTAGGGTTGGCCTCATAACCCTGGGGTCATCGAGAGCAACCTCTCCTCTCCTCCCCGTTCGCGAACAACAAACGGCGAAGAACAACAACGAAACTTTGAATCCAAGTGGATCGAAGCACGATGAACACGACAGAGCTCGGCAAATGTGTTCTTCGTCAACGATTGATCCAATCTCTAAGTAGGATTCGTCTTTGGTGTTTTTACGCCTTTGATTAAACTTTGAGCATATTGATTTTATGTTCGTCAATATGCGCCCTTGCGCAATCCCATAAATTGGAATAAACTGCTTTTATCAGTTTATTAATTATTGTTACTATTCTTCGTTTATCATCCTAACGACGATGAATCGAGGATAACCCAAACAATAGTTGAGGTCTTTCGTCAAATTTATTAATCATATTTTTGTTCTTCGTTCTCCATCCGTTCATCGATGTCATTTATCGTGGTCGACGGTTCAACAAACACCCGACTATGAATCGATGTGAAACTGATCCTTGACACATCAAATCGTTTGTGTGGACACAGATTCATGATCAATCATGGGTGCAATCAAACCCTAGTGACGTGCTACATAAGTTTGAACGTGATTTGAAGTTGGGTATGTTGTGGAAATTCTTAAATTTGGGTTCTTGGTGCTGGACGTGACGAAAACCCCAACCAGCGCAGCGAAAGGGTGGTTCGACCCTCCTTCTCCAGGTGGCAGCGCGCGACAGTCCAGGCGTCGACGTCCAAGGAGTCCAAGGTAGTAGGCGACACCGGCGGTGTGCGGTTCAAGCCGGGGGGGGGGGGGGCTGCGACGGCGGCCGATGCGGTTCCAGGCGGCCCGACGACGAGCGGGGCGGTGTGACTGGTGGTCGAGGCAGAAGGAGGCAGCGAGGTGGGGTTCGGGTGTGAGACAGTCCGGTCTGGCAAGGCGCAGCAGGCCAAGGCGGCTCCCGGAGACGGCGGTCAGGTGGTGCCGCTGGTGGCCAGGACGATGGCCAGAGGGCGGCAACCAACGGAGTGCGCAGGGGCGACGGTCGCGTGAGAAGCGGGGGAAGTGGGGAAACCCTAACACTATGTTTGGTCATCTTTTAGTAAAAGAAAAGAAATGATTTCCTAATTTATAAAAGAAAATAAAAGATTTTCATTTCTCTTCATTTTGTTTGGGTGCAAAATTTAGTAAAATAAAGGAAATGATTGTAATTTCTCTTCATCTTGTTTGGTAACAATTTTTAAAAGAAAAGAAAAGAAATGTTTTGAAAATATGACAAAAATAACCCTTATTGAAAAATATTGTTTTTCAATACTCAATTATTCCAAATAAAAAATATTATAATTTTAAATCGTATCTTTGGTTTTCAAATAAATAAATAAATAAATATATTTATTATATTTATTTATATAATTATAAATATATATATTTATAAATATCTTTATATATTTGTATATATATATATATAATTATATAAATATGCATTCATAAATATATATTTATAAAATAAATTTATAGTTATATAAATATATATATTTTTAATATATTAAATTTGTATTTATAAATATAAATAAATATATATATATATATAACAAAATTAAATTTGAAATTATTACGTGATTATTAATTATGGGTTCAGGTAATGTTTTTAAAAAATATAGCTTTTCAATACTTAATTATTCCAAATAAAAATATATTATAATTTGAAATTGAATCTTTGAATTTTATATCATGTCAATTGTATAGACATTTAATTTTGAAAAATATATTTGCAAAGATTTCTTTTTTATTTTTATATCATGTTGATTATATAAACAATAATATTGATTTTAATCACTCATTGTTTTTCATGTCAACAAAATTAGGTAAACATTATTAATTCAAAATAAATATTAATTTAAAAATATTAACTCAAAATTATTTATAATTGTTTGTTTTTATTGATTAAAAATTAAGTTGAAGTTATAAAAATAATTATCTACAAATTACGTTTAACAAAATATTTACATACACATAAAAATACTAATTGTTATTATTAGTAATCATAAAGATGATAATTTTTAAAAATACTTATTCAATAAAATATTGATTAAATTAAAACATGTATAAGGGCATGGTAGGAAATTTCAAAAAATATTACATCCTGGACTCGTTTCTTTCCAAATCACCCCGATTTTGGGGTGATTGTGAAACTGCGGTAAGAGAAATCGATTTCTTTTCTTTTCCCTCATCCACCATTTCTCTCGGTGAACCATTCCCTCACCAAATAGTGGAAATTAATTTCCATCCCTCCGTTTCATTTCGTTTCCCCCCAAATCTTCCATGCCAAACGAGGTGTAAGGGAGATGGGGAAAAGAGATAAATAAGTTAAAAAGAAGAATAATAATAATAATAATAATAATAATAATAATAATAATAATAATAATAATAATAATAATAATAATAATAATATTATTATTATTATTATTATTATTATTATTATTTATTTATTTATTTAAACTCCCGTAACTCCCCCGTTCGGCGTCCGATTAACGCGTTGTCACCCCGTTTACAATACGACCATTTTAAGACTTTTTCAGACAATTTTCTCCGACCCACGATCTGGGCCCACAAAACGCTTGTGAAATAATGGATTTGATATTATTATTAAATCTTTGACTCACCATAACTCCTGCGTGCGACGTTCGATCGACGTATCGTTAGCGGCGGCGTGACCCTGTCTTTAATATGGCTGATTCAAGACCGATGTTGAATATTAAATTTGGTTTTGTGGCTCGGGTACATGAAACACCCAACGATAATAACAACAACATTGTTGCAGAATCTTGTATCTGTCGTAACTCTTCCATACGACATCAGATTGGTGAGTCGTTACCGGTGTTGGGATCCTGACAATGAGACATACTTTTCAAGTCCAATTTCATGTGTTTAAACCAAAGATGAGGTGTGGGCCCCAATCAACCCAGTTTGTGTGTGTTGTCGTGAAATGCATTCTTTTCACTGGGTATCCGTTTTGGATGAACGAGTAGTCAATTTCGTGCGTTTATTCGAGAGGACTGCAATGGCGTGATCTGTATAATTAATTTTGGGACCGAGTTTTGGTCCCCATGGGATGCTTTTCAAGCGAAATGCGACAACATACGACTTTCCCATCAGATGCCCATTTGGGGTGAATGAATAATCAATCTTGCGTATTTTTTTCACAAGGATCACAATGGTGTAATCCGTTAGGATGTGCAGAGACTTATTCATGATCTCATTGAATATGAGAACATGAAAGGAATATCAATGGAAGATCCTTTTGATGTGTTTGAAGAGAATCCAAAGATTACATCAGAACTAGCACTTGTGAGAGTGGAGAAGATGTATGAAGAGATGCAGTCAAAGCTTCCAGGGCTGTTCGAGGTGGCTGTCTATAAAATTATGTTTTTTCCTTTCAGACCAACGATGAGCATCGTGTGCTCACCAGTCTCTCGACTAGATGTGTTGTGTACTCTGGGAGTACACAGGCATGCCTAGTGGTACTAATGCACAATTTAGTACCATAGTATGGCTGAGAACACAACCAGGTGACGAGGTGGGGTCACACGTCGTGTGGGCCCTGCATGTGTTGTGTGTCACTTTATAAATCTTCTATCTCTCATATCTCCTTCTTTTGAACTCAGATTTTGGCCCGCAAGTAGCCTATCCTGAGCGTTTTTCCACATAGAACGCGATGGTGCCCTCTGTAGTGGTTTTTGAGATGCAATGAGAGATGTTTCAGGTGTGATGCATATCCTGAGCGACGCCTGATGACAGAAGTGATGACAGTGATGTTTTCAGATTCACCGGAGCAATACCGACTTACCCTCCAACGGGGCTGGGTAGTGGCATTTACCGATAAATCTTCAAGGCTTACCCTTCGGCAGGGTTGGGCAGTGGCGTTCGCCATTTACTCTTCAGGGCTTACCCTCCAGTGGGGTTGGGTAGTGGCGTTCGCTGATGACTCTTCAAGTCTCACCCTCCAGTGGGGCTGGGCAGTGGCGTTCGCCGTTTACTCTTCCGGGCTTACCCTCCAGCGGGGCTGGGCAGTGGTGTTCACCAATGAATCTTGATGTGACATGTTTTGGACGTACCTTTGGACTCATGAGAAAGAGGGACACTTTTTCCCACCAAGACGCGTCCTTATGACGCGACCTAAAACCATGAGGGAAAGATAGTACCGTCCAAAGCATATAGTATTAAGGTGCGGTGATTGAGTCCCTTTGACTTGCAATTCAGAGAATACATGTGAGGTGTTGGGCATTGCAGATGGATTTACTTGAAACTGTCGGCTACTCACTTTCTTGGACTAAGCTGTGAGATGGAGATCCTCTTACTCTCTCATTTGTGTTTCTTTAACTGAGCATATATATATATATATATATATATATATATATATATATATATTCTATTTTCAGTACCCACTTTTTGGGTTTTAGTTACCCTCCTTCTAAGAGAGGCGAAGACGTGTGGGGTATGCCAAGTGATTTCCGTGTCTAGATTCTCATGGTTAGACATGTCTACTCTCCTACTATAGGTAGCAAAGACCCGATGAGAAGTTTATATTTTCATTGTTTCTAGCTCCTTGTGTTTGTATGAGTTTACTTCACTCTCTTGTTGGGTTGAGTTGCACCCCCTTTTACCGTACCTTGTCATATCTACTACTTTCCTTTTTAGAGTATCTCTTATGTCTCCCCATTTTCCTTTTTGGGGTGTCCTACTGAGTATTTTTATACTCACCCTTGCATGAGCTTTACCCACACGCATCGTGCCTTATGCAAATGGCAGACAAGTTAATCGTGACTTCAGAGGAGTATAGTGATATGGGTGCTTGGACCGCATATGGTGGTCATAGCTTGAGATTCAGGAGTGGGGATCTCTTAGCTGTTTTACCTTTTTCAGTTACTGTGTGGTTGTGGAACTTTTCTAGTTGGGCGTGTATTTTTTCCCCTTTCCCTTCAGTTTACTCTACTATACTTGTAATATTTAGTCGTTTATGCATGTTTGGTTTATTTATAGTAGTGTTACATCTTTTGTTCCTTTCCCTCTGCGCTTTTTTTGCATTGAGTTGACCATGTGTGCGTGTATAGATTCTTAGTCAAAGGCTTCCCTGAGTTTTTTGGGCCTTCAGAACTAGTCACCAGCCCCTGGCCTATGGAGGCGTGCTTGGGGTAGTTGTGGATCGTACCCTGATATGGGTTAGGTCATGACAAAGTGGTATCTAAGGTGGTTCAACCCTTGGGACATTGTTTAGATATTTCCCTAAAAATGTATTGGTTGGGTTTAGGGCAACAATGTTGAAGTGTCTCGAGAGCGGCTCTCAGGCCATGAAGCTCAGTGATGGTACGAACCACCGACATATCCATTCACTAAGACCCTGATTACCTGTTTGTCTAATCGGCACCCAAAGACACTTGTTATAGGGAACAATGGTACATGCATCATATAGGATCAAGTCTTTAACTGTCCTTGTCGAGTCAGCTCCCCTTTGTTGTTGTTCTTGTTATATATACATGCTCATCTAACCGCGGTACTCCTTGAAATTTTTTAGGATGCCTCTGCGAAGACAGCCAGCCAGGTTACCCACTCTAGATCATGACGAAGACCATGTGAGTGATGAGGCCTCAGTTCAGGGGCTATCACGTGATCTCTTTCCTCTAGGTGGTCCAACAACAACACCTCCACCTATAGAGCAGTAGTTAGTACTGGAAGTATAGGTTAAGGACAAGCATAAGTTGAGCGTGCTTCGTGAGTTCCAACACCAGAGGCTGCTGAATTTTTGAGGTGATCCAGATCCCTAGGTAGTGGAGGATTGGTTGGAGTCGGTATTCTGCCTCTTTAGGCTTGTCCGGACACCGACAGACTAGATGGTGGATTTGACAGCTAGCCTTTTTCTCAGGCTAGCTGGGTGCTGGTGGAGTTTGATTACCCAGATGCACGACGAGTCGACACTCTCATGGGACAAGTTCCAACAACTGTTTCATGAGGAGTACTTCCCCTCATGCTTGCGCTCCGTCAGGATTCAGGAGGTTCTTGAGATGCAACAAGGAGCCATGATGGTGGTTGTGTACGCGGCTAGGTTTACTGACCTTACACGCCACTCCCTGAATATGATCTGTGACAGTTACTTCCGAGCACAGAAGTCTGAGCAGGGTCTCCGTCGAGAGATCTGTGCCAATATAGTGCCCCTGTGCATCCCTACCTATGCTGGGGTGCTGGAACAGGCGCTTGTGATGGAGAGTTTCCTATCAGAGGGGTGCCAGTTAGTTGGGCCTGATAGTGGTCACTTCCAAGCGGAGAGGTCCACAACAGTTGGTGGACGTCAGTTAGTAGGGTCGCGACACATGAGACCTTTTTGGGATCAGGCTCGACCATGTGGTCGGATGAAAATAGGACAACACAGAGCACCGGGTTAGCCTGAAGAGGGCCGATGCTATTCCTGTGATGGGCGATGTCACATAACATGAGACTGCTCAACTAGATGGACTGAGCATCTTGGGTAGGCAACAGGTGGACCACCGCAACAGAGATAGCACCGTGACCAGGGTGGTCCCTAGGAAGGCAGTGCCAACAGAGGAGCAGGAGGACAAGGTGGTGGGCGATGACTCTATGAGATCCTCCCACCACCACCAAGTGGCCCATGTTAGGCTTAGGGAGCTGGCGGCCAGGGCCGCGGACAGCTACATGCCATGGATGTATGTGATCCTCTATCTTTTGAGATAATAAGAGGTACACCTTGCATCTTTTCTACTTTTTTTATTAGAATTCATTTGGCACTTTTCTAAGTACTCTTTTCTCCCTTCTCCTTGATTGAGGTTTTACTAGGGTGATGCAGAGTGTCAGTGTAACCCTGTGTCAGTCTTGTTTAATGTAACTTTGAATGTTTGAAGAATAGGGGTCCTTCCCTCATCGAGATGCATTTTTATGACACGAGAAAAACCGTGAGGGCGAGTCAGTGCCACCCAAAGTGGATAGTATAGAGGTTTGGTGGATGAGTCCCTCTGAATTGCACGTTCAGGGTGAGGTTGTGAGATGAAGTGTTAGAGCAGGTCCTAACATTGCCAATAGAGTTTTTCTGCTTGACCCTTTTTGCTTGGAATTCCACTAGTGGGTACGACAAAGTGTCTGGTTTGGGGATTACTCTCCTACAAAGGGGATCGAAGACACACGGGGTATGCCACATGCTTTTCATGTCTATCTTTTTATGGTTGGATGAGTTTACTCACCTTCCCTATTCTTCGGTACCTTTTCATGCTCAACGTTAACCTTGATACAACAAGTTATAAAGTATAGGTCGAGGTGATGGAGACACAATGAACAGGACAACACGACTCACTATTTGGTGCTGACAGTGGTAGTCTTTGACCTAAGAATGTGGAGACACTATCTTCTGAGAGAACACTTCGTGGTTTGTTTAGACCACCATAATTCTAGGTACGTCTTTACCCAGAGAGACTTGAACCAGAGGCGGTGACGCTAGTCGAAATTCCTACAGGACTATGACTTTGAGATAACCTATACTTCGGAAATAGGTAGTGTTGTAGTAGATGCCTTTAGTAGGAAGTCCTAGGCTTGACTAGCATGGGGAGTTTGAGAGAAGTTATCTTCCCTACAACTGACCTTGGTGGAGCAGAAGGGTACAATTTTTTCTTCAGTCGATGGTGTTGACGCCTTCGCTTCTCGAGCGTGTAAGTGAGTCTCGGTAGTGAGACATCGACTATGAAATCCTGCATGAGCAGATATACTTGTGTGTTTTACTAGATGGATATTCTGAAGGAGGGAATCATGAGACCCTATTCCAAGGACAAACAATGATTCCAGTCACGACAAGGGATGGTGAGGTTTCCTATCGCCTTGCACTACCCCTAATAGCTGGAGCAGGCACACGATGCCTCCCACGTGTCGCAACTAGGGAGATCCGTACATGTTCCCATGCATGTCATCAATAGAAGCAGACCTTATAAGGATGGACCAACCTTTTGGTTCGCGTGCTGTGGTAGCACAAAAACATGCAAGTTTTCTTAGGAATGGGAGATCCAGATGCGGGCTCAGTATTCTGAGTTGTTGTTTAGTTTTTCTTTTTAGGGATGAAAATCTTGAAGGAGGTAATAATTTAGAAACCCAATTTTTTCCTAATAAGACTTTGAAATATTTCTAAATATTATTCCAGAGCTGGGTGCTAAGATGACGTACAATTTTGAGGCCCGATGTGCTCGAAATTAATTTTATAAAAAAATATTAAATATGTTGTATATTACACACACACAGTTAATTAAAGAAAACAAGATAACTCTTAAACGGTTGATCGGATCAGAAACCTGAGATCATGGTTGGGTCCAGAACGCGGTGTTTCCCCTAGACGCAACATAAAATGAGTTGGTGCGAGACGTTTAGATCCCACGATCGTTGGCGGCATGTTAAATGGATGAATTAAATTATTAATTTATTCATTTAATGGCTCAAACTCAAATAACTCATGAACAGAGACTCAAATTAGAAATCAGAGACCACTGTTGAGTTTAGAACGTAGGCTTTACCCTAGGCAGGGTATAACCTTTCTCGACGTCGGGAGTTCGGCTTATGTGCCATTGTGGGCGCACTATTAAATAATTAAATAATTATTTATTTAATTATTTGATTAATATCTATACCTAAATTTCACTTATAAAAGTGTTTTTATAGAAAATTGCCTAGGGTTGGCCTCATAACCCTAGGGTCATCAAGAGTAACCTCTCCTCTCCTTCCCATTGGTGAATGACGAACAATGAAGAATAACGATGAAACTTTGGATCCAGGTGGATCGAAGTGCAATAAACACAATAGAGCTCAACAAACGCATTATTCACCAACGATCGATCTAATCTCTAGGTAGGACTCGTCTTTAGTGTTTTTACACCTCTGATTAAACTTTGAGCATATTGATTTCCTATTCGTCAATCTGCACCCTTACACGATCCCAAAAATTGGAATAAACTATTTTTATCAGTTTATTAATTATTGTTATTGTTCTTCGTTTATCATCCAAACAATGATGAATCAAGGACAACCCGAATAATAACTGATTTCTTTTGTCAAATTTGTTAATCATACTTTGTTCTTCGTTCTCCCTCCGTTCATCGCTATCATTTATTGTGGTTGACAGTTCAACAAACACCCGACTATGAATCGATGTGAAATCGATCATTGACACATCAGATTGTTTATGAGGATAAAGATTTGTGACCAATTAAGGGTTCAATCAAACCCTAGTGATGTGCTATAGAAGTTTGAACGTGATTTGAAGTTGGGTTATTTTGTGGACATTCTTAAATCTGGGTTCTTGGTGTTGGATGTGACAAAAACCCCAACCAGTGCAGAGAAAGGGTGATTTGACCCTCCTTATCTAGGTGGTAGTGCATGACAGTCCAAACATCAGCGTTCGACAAGTTCGAGGTAGCAGGCGACGCCGGTGGTGTGCGGTTCAGGCCGGGAGGGGGGGGGGGCTGCAACGACAACCAATACAGTTCCAGGCGGCCCGGTGATGAGCGGGGTGGAGCGACAGGTGGATGAGGTAGAAGGAGGTGGCAGGGCAGGGTTCAGGTGCGAGGCAGTCTGGTTTGGCGAGGCACAACAGACTGAGGCGGCTCCCGGAGACGACGGTCAGGCGATGCGACCAGTGGCTAGAGGGTGGCGGCCAGCAGAGTGCGTAGGGGCGGCGACCGCGTGAGAAGCGGGGGGAGGGGGGAACTCTAAGGGAGATGAAAAAAGAGATAAATAAGTTAAAAAGAAGAAAATAATAATACTAGTAGTAAGAATAACAACAACAATAACAATAACAATAACAATAACAATAACAATAACAATAACAATAACAATAACAATAACAATAACAATAACAATAACAATAACAATAACAATAACAATAACAATAACAATAACAATAACAATAACAATAACAATAACAATAACAATAACAATAACAATAGCAATAACAATAAGAATAACAATAATAATAACAATAACAATAACAATAAGAATAACAATAAGAATAACAATAAGAATAACAATAAAAATAAGAATAACAATAATAATAATAATAACAATAACAATAACAATAACAATAACAATAACAATAACAATAACAATAACAATAACAATAACAATAACAATAACAATAACAATAACAATAACAATAACAATAATAATAACAATAACAATAACAATAACAATAACAATAACAATAATAATAACAATAAGAATAACAACAAAAACAACAACAAAAACAACAACAAAAACAACAACAACAACAACAACAACAACAACAACAACAATAATACTAATAATAATAATACTAATAATAATAATAATAATAATAATAATACTAATACTAATACTAATACTAATACTCATACTAATAATAATACTAATAATAATACTAATAATAATAATTATAATACTAATAATAATAATACTAATACTAATAATAATACTAATACTAATACTAATACTAATACTAATAATAATAATAATAATGATAATAATAATAATAATAATACTCATACTAATACTCATACTAATACTACTACTACTACTACTACTAATAATAATAATACTAATAATACTAATAATAATAATAATAATAATAATACTAATAATAAAAATGAACTCCCGTAACTCCCCCATGCGGTGTCTGATTGCTGCGCTGTCAGCGGTGACATGACCCCTTTTACAATATGATCATTTTAAGACTGTTTCAGATAATCTTATTTTCACCAGGTATCCGTTTTGGACGAATGAGTAGTCAATTCCGTGTGTTTTTCCAAGAGGATCACAATAGTGTGGTCAGTATAATTAATTTCATGACCGAGGTGTGGGTCCCACGGGACGCTTTTCAAGCGAAATATGACAACATACTACTTTCCCATTGGATGCCCGTTTGGGGTGAATGAATAGTCGACCTTGCATTTTTTTCCGCAAGGATCACAACAGTGTGATCTATTTAGATGTGCAGAGCCTTATTCATGATCTCATTAAATGTGATAACATAAAAGGAATATCGATGGAAGATCCTTTTGATGCGTTTGAAGAGAATCCATAGATTACATTAGAACTGGCTCTTGTGAGAGTGGAGAAGATGTATGAAGAGATGTGGTCAAAGCTTCTGGGGCCGTTCAAGGTGGTATGTCAGTGAAATTACATTTTTTCCCTTCAGACCAATGATGGGCATCATGCACTCATCAGTCTCTCAACTAGATGTGTCGTGTACTCTGGGAGTACACTAACATGCCTAGTGGTACTAGTGCATAGTTTAGTACTAGAGTATGGTTGGGAGAACAACCAGGTGAAGAGGCAGGGTCACACATCATGTGGGCCCTAAATGAGCTATGTACCAATTTATGAATCTTCTATCTCTCGTATATCCTTCTCTTGGACTCAGATTTTGGCCTACGAGTAGCCTATCTTGAGAGCTTTTCCATATAAAACACAATGATGCCCTCTATAGTGGCTTTAGAGATGCAATGCGAGATGTTTCAGGTGTGACACATATTTGGGGTGATACCTGATGATGATAGTGATGTTTTCATAATCACCGAAGAAGTATCGGATTACCCTCTAGAAGGGCCGGGCAGTGGTGTTCGCTGATGACTCTTTAGGACTTACCCTCCGGTGGGGTTGGGTAGTGGTGTTCGCCATTTACTCTTCAGGGCTTACCCTCCAACAGGGTTGGGTAGCAGTGTTCACCAATTACTCTTCAGGGATTACCCTCCAGTGGGGCTGGGCAGTGACGTTCGCCGTTTACTCTTTCGATCTTACCCTCCAATGGGACTGGGCAATGGTGTTCACCGATGAATCGTGATGAGACGTGTTTTGGACATACCTTTGGACTCATGAGAAAGAGGGATTCTTTTCCCACCAAGACGCATCCTTATGACGTGACCTAAAACCATGAGGGTGTGACAGTGCCGCCCAAAGCGGATAATATCAAGGTGCGGTGATTGAGTCCCTTTGACTTGTAGTTCAGAGCAGATGTGTGAGGTGTTGGGCATTGTAGATGGATTTACTTGAAACTATCGGCTACTCACTTTCTTGGACTGAGCCGTGAGAGGGAGATCCCCTTACTCTCTCATTTGGGTTTCTTTGATTGAGTACACACACACACACACACATATTCTATTTCCAGTACCCACTCCTTGGGTTTTTGTTACCCTCCTTCCAGGAGAGGCGAAAACGCATGGGGTATGCCATGTGCTTTCCAGGTCTAGCTTCTCGTGGGTGTGCGAGTCTACTCTCCTACTATAGGTAGTGAAGACTCGATGATAATTTCATCTTCTCACCACTTCTAACTCCTTGTATTTGGATGAGTTTACTTCACTCTCTTATTGGGTTTAGTTGCACCCCCTTTTACTGTACCTTGTCCTATCCACTGCTTTCCTTTTTAGAGTATCTTTTATAGCTCCCCCTTCACCTTTTCGGGGCGTCCTACTGAGTATTTTTATACCCACCCCTACATGGGCTTTGCCCGCACATTTTGTGCCCTATGCAGACGATGGACAGTTTGATCGAGACTTAATAGGAGCATAGAGATACAAGTTCTTGGACCGCGTATGGTGGTCATAGCTTGGGATTTAGGAGCGGGGCTCTCTTAGCTATTTTACCTTTTTCAGTTACTGCTAGGTTGTGACACTTTTCTGATTGAGTGTGTATTTTTACCCATTTTCCCTTTAGTTTACTCTATTGTACTTGTACTTTTTAGCAGTTCATGCATGATTGGTTAATTTATAGTAGTGTTACATATTTTTTTCATTTCCGTCTTCACTTTTTGCATTGAGTTGGTTGTGTGTGTGTACAGGTTCTTAGGCAAAGGCCTCACAGAGTTTGTTGTGCCTTCGACGCTAGTCGCCATCCCCTGGCCTGTGGAGGTGGGCTTGGGGAAGTTGTGGCTTGATCCCTGACATGGGTCAGGTAGTGACAAAGAAAACTTAATTTTTATACCAATTCTAATATAATATCATAATACTCTCTTTATAGACTCTCTAACTCTTCAATATGTTTAAATTGCACTAGAGACACTAACTTTTGAAGTGGAGTCACAACCCTAATACAAATTGTGTTTTATAAAGGAGGCACAACCTAGTCTTTTAGCCTCTTAGTTAAGTAGCAGAACTAATATACAAATGCACCTTTTTTTAGGATTAACTCATTACAAAGAAACTGCTTTCATAGAGAAAAACATAAACCGAATTGAAAATATAAATTGTAACATAAATTTTGAAAGTTTTACAACACATAAATAAAAGAACTAAATTTGAATAATTAAGCTCAAGAAATCATTTAAAACAATCACAACATCATAGTGTTGTGGGACTGTAGCAACCATTCGGTGTGTATAGTGGAATTGGTAATTATTTTAATTTGGTTCTCTTCTTTATAATTTTTTAAATTAATTCACTACGATGAGTGTTTTCCTTTGATTTCCAAAATACAAAGTTTCCCAAACAAGTTCAATGGTAAAGATCGCATGGTTTCCATATTGTATTTCATTGGATAATGTGTTAAAAATAATTTTTCTCCCCACGTTCGTGTTTGATAAAGCATTATAACATTGAAGTTGTTTTATGAAAAAACACAACAAAGTGTTGGATACAAACATTGTATGAATTAATAATTAATAAAACATTTTTCATGCTCAAATATCTCAATGGATTGAGATAAAGTCAATTGTATTTGTTGTTAACAAGAAAGTCATTATGCATGGATATCAATATGTGTTGGGTTTGGTTGAATAACCCACTAAATGAAAAAATTGAAAATCCCCATGATTAATGAAGTATTATGTTGGGAAAAAATCTCTCAAGGTGTTGTCTCAGTGTTTTTGGGATGATTGTGTTTTTTGATAAAGCCAGATGATCGCGTTTCAGTATGGTTGGTGTTGTCGAAGCAGATACGTTTAAGATGACGCAATTTCCAAATGTTTGCCAAATTTTTTAGCCTCAAAATTGAGATTTGTTTTAGGTTAAAGTAAGGATTTACGCATATCATTTTTGGCGAACACTACCACAAAATGGGTTTTCACAACGCTATCCATTAACAGTGCTAAAAAAAGCACTAATAAAGGGGGTACATTTATCATAGCTAAAAAAAGTGATGTTAAAAGTACCCCTTTATCAGCATTTTTTAGCACTGATAAAGGTACCCCCTTTATCAGCGCTTTTTTTAGCACTGTTAAAGGGACCCCCTTTATCAATGTTTTTTTAGTAGCACTGATAAAATGAGTCTTTATCACCATTTTTTACTAGAACTAATAAAGGGTATATTTAATATATATATATTTCATTAAAAATAATATATTGATATATAAATATATAAATATATTTATATTGATATAAATATAATATATATATTTTAAATATGTTATAGATAAGTATAAATAGACATTTACACTTAATATATAAGATATATAGTGAAAATGAATTATAAAATATTTTAAAAAGTATTATTAATTAATAATTTTCTAATTATCATCAAGTAATAATCATTTAATAACAATTTGAAGACCCAAAAAATCAAAAATTTAATAAAAGATCTAAAATAAGTGGAAAACGTAACTCAAACTTCAAAAGACCATAACTTTTGATTCGGGTGTTTGTTTGAGCTCTACCACATATCAAATCGAATCTTGTGACAAGATCTACATTATGGTGACATAATAAAACCTTTTACCACATTTTTGAGTCAAAAAAGGCATAAAATTCCTCAAAAACTGAGTTTTTAGTCGGGATACCCAATTTTTTTTAACATTTGATGGAATTTCAGCCTCGTTTAAGGGGGTCTTTTTTCCCTTTTTCAGTGGGGAATGAATTTATTACAAGAGATTATATTCATATTGATATTATGACTTTGAAATTTTATTGTTTTTCACAATTTACTGTTATTTATAATCAAATATATAACAATATATACATATTTTTTATATATTCACACATAAATATTTAATTTTATAAATAAATAATTAAACATATTTACATATAAAATATATTTCTAAATATATAATTATTATCTAAATAAAAACTAATATCCATTTTATTTAAAATACAAATATATGAATATTTATATGCCTATATAATGTGTGTGTGTCTGTATTAACAAACTGATATATATTATTTATATATTCTAACATATGTATATACATATTAATATATAATATTTATAAATATATATAAATATGTATAATTATATGTACAAATACACATAATATATATATATATATATGTGTGTGTGTGTGTGTGTGTTGTATATATGTATGTATTTATTTATTTATTTATAAACACACACAAAAAACATATTTTATAAATGTATTTAAAACCGATCTTATAAATATATATTAATATACAAATAAATATATAGATAAAAAAAATATAACTAAATATATATAAATAAATAGATATAAATATATATTAATATACAAATAAATATATAAATATAACTATATATGTATATATATTAATATATATATATACACACAAATATATATATATATAAATATATATGTTAATATAAATATATATTAATATATGAACAAATATAACTAAATATATATATATATATATAAATATATCATTAAATGGAGAGAAAAGCAATATAGAGGAGTGGTAAAGGGTTTAGGCACGCAGGGGAAAGGTCTCGAGTTCGAATCTAGGGAAAGGTAGGGGCATGCGCGCGGGTTGGTGAAGGGTGGTGCTAACATTATAAAATGGTTGGGGGTGGATGGGGTGTGCATGGGTGGCTAGGGTGTGTGGTTGGGGTGATTTATAACATTGTTGAAGGGGGGTCAAGCCCTGTTAAAACCCTCTGATTTTCAATTTTTTTTTAACTTTTATCAGTGCTTTTTTTATCGCTGATAAAAGGGGTATTTATTGGTGCCTTTGTAGCACTGATAAAGGCCTTTTTCAGCAATGATAAAACCATGTTTTGTAGTAGTGGAACCACAAAGCATCTAAAGGAGTTCGTGGACCATGAAGCGTGGAGTTCACAGACCACATAGTAGCGCAACCGTGCTATGTAGACTACAAAAGGAGGTATGTGGAGCTACGAAGGAAGTCATCGTTCACAGATAGAAGCGGTGAATTAATCAACCCGTAGAGGAGGTTAGTCCATAGGTGGCTCATCATTTGTTGCTAGAGGGGGTGATTTAAGGCCATTGTAAAGGGTTATTTGTTTGTGGATGAAATCATCCATTGTAAAGGATAAATGTGTTTATGTGGACCTCATAACAAGTCCACTGTGATGGATAACCCGTAATGGAGTTTTTGGTAATTATGATTAGCAGATTTTTTTTTTCAGAATTTATTTTCATATATAAAAGAACCCAATCACATCATTAAGAAGAGTGGATTTGATAAGAGAGCATCATCACAGGAAGAATTCAGTGAAGTCTGAAAGAGTTTTGCGAAGAGGTATTCCTCGAAGTAGGTGGTTTGCGAAGGAGTTGAGTTCGCAAAGGAGAAATTCTATAATGGATATTGTCACGAACTAGCTCGGGTACCCTGGTAACCCAATAACCGAGTTGACCCTGACATAGCCTGAAGGACGTTCCCAATCCCCACAGATTGATGACTAGCACCTGAAATCATACAACATACAACTGAGAATGATTTTTCCACTAATAATGCAGAAGTAAAATAAGTAAGAAAATATGAATATCAAAAGAAAAATCCACTAGGAGTAAAGTACCATAATACAATAAGTCATAAACAATCCCAAAGTACTATAACCCAAATATTAAAACAAGGAAACTCAACCTAGGTCCCTAAGGACACCACTCACCAAGACCAAGATTTAGCAGCTGGATCCACCTCCAAGTGATCCTTTCCCTTTTCTCAAACTTGAAGGAAGATAATCTATAAACACCCAAAGGCACAAGTAGGGTGTGATATTGTTAGGTCCACAAGGCTGAATACTTTGAGAGGGGGGGGGGGTGAATCAGGGTATGACTAATTTAAAATTAAAGCCCGTTCTGATCTTGTTTTTCTGTTAAGCAAAACACTCTTCTCTCTCTTTCCTGTTGCACAGTATAAACAGAAAGTAAAGCAAACATAGGACACTTCAATTTTTACTTGGTTCACCACTAAGGGCCACATACAAGGAGCATACGCTGATAGGTTATCGGTCATATCAAATTCCACTAAACTTCATTAGTTGTGGATTATAAGGTTTGGGCACAGTCACTCTATCCCAGGCTCACTACCTTTACAAAGTTTAGGGTCAGCTCACTGCTTTCCCAAGGGTCACTCCCTGTTTCTCTCTCTCCGGCTCACTACCGGTGGAGATGATCACCTTCTTCCTCTTCCTTTGCTCACTACTCTGGAAAGGATACACTCACAGTTTATAGACTTGTAGGTCTCTTCATTATCTCTAATGAATACATCCTCTGTTGTATGTGGATGCTCTGTTGAAGTCCAACTTTCACCCGTAGATGAATCTCTCTTTGCACCGATGGTATCGGGAAAACTTCCAGCTTCCACGCAGCCCAAAAACACTGACGGGGAATCAACCTTACTTGGCGTGCAGGTCTAACCCGGCGCGCAAGTATCGGCGTGCAAGTCCCAACTGGCGCGCAGGTCTGCCTCTACCACCTGCGCGACACAATCTTCTGCAACTCCAAACCTGCACGACTCAATACCTTTTACACCCAAGACAATATTGGCGCACAACTACCAACCGACGCGCAACTTCAAACACTGGCACGCAAGTCCACCTGCGTGACCACACACCACCTGCGCAACCACCACACTAGCGCGATGGGATCTCTGATTTTTCTAAGCGTTGAACTCCATTTTGAAATAAGGAGGGGTGGTCCTGTATTTATAGGCATTTGGTCAACCTACGCGGAGGTGCGCAAGTCACCCCTCGACGCGCAAGTCTCAGCACGCATGTCTCTTCCCCTGCAAGTCACTTGCACGACCAAACCAATACCTATGCGACCCTATTTCCTTTGCCATATTTTGATCTTCTGATATTGAAAAACAATAGGCGCGCAAGTTCTCAAGCATCCAAGGCATCAGCGCGCAAGTCTCTTCATGGCGCGCAGGTCACCTGCGCGACCACACCAATACCTACGCGACCCTCTTTCCTTTGCCATATTTTGATGCTCTGATCTTGAAAAACATATGGCACGCAAGTTTCTTCTACTTCAAGTAAACGGTACGCAGGTCCCTTTGCCAAAAGCCACTTATCTTCATTTGTCGATTTTCAGGCCCAAAAATTTGGCAAACACTGGAAAACGGAACCACCTTGTATCTGTTCTTTTTGTACCGCCTCTAGATCATCCATTCCTTTGTCGAAGTTCTTGAATCAAACATTGATCGTTGACCACAACTCTTAAACTTGACATTCCACTTTGAAATCCCCTTTGTCAATAAATTTGTATGTCATGGTTTGCTTTGTCAACAATCACAACACTGATGCCCACTTTGTCAACAAACACAATCACCTAAAAAATTCTTCAATGATACCTTGAGGGATTTTTGCCCAACAGATATAAAAAGCCCAGTAGGGTCTCACCAAGGATTCCATAATAGATTCTAACAAATGATTAATCAAAGTATTGCTTTCAATTTTATAGATAAAGAGGTTTGGCATTATAATTAATATTTAAACAAATCATGCTATACAGTTCAAATGATGGAAAAAAATATTTTAAGCAAAATCTTTTCAAATGATGGAATATCTCTAAAAAAATGACTTAAAAATAAAATAGTTACATAAAACAGTTTATGTAAATTCAAAAGGCATGCAAAAAAGTTTAACAATATTGGAATACATTTATATCTCATATATAAATAAATAAGTGGGAAATATAGTCATATTACAAATAGGTACAATAGTATTTCCAACTATAGGACTCCACACTCTCTAAGTGATCACAACAATATGTGTACACATACGTCCTCTGGACACTGGTTAGAGAGGACTCGTCACCATCGCCTAAGGGATATGACTCGCTGCATGTATGTTTTAAAATGTTGTAGAAATTGTATAGTGTGTCCAAATAACTCACAATATACCTTAAGGATTGAAATGTGTTATTATGGGTGCTCTCAAATGATGTTTAGTTTGGGGTTATTTAGGTGCAATAGGGTGGCTGACCTTGGTCGTCTCTCAAAGAGGCAGTAATTAAACTAACTTAATAAAGGTATTTTGAAATAAAATAAAATAAAATAAACACACTACTTGAAAGTATGGTTGGGGGTTTTATTATCATTTATAAAACTAGAATAAGTTTTTTGGAAGAATATTGCATTTTTTTGTTTTTATTTTTGAAATGAAGTTCGATTAAAAAGACACAACAAGAAGATGTTTTTTTAGAAAATATTTTAAAAAGTGAAATCGATATAACTATACCTATTAAATCAATTATTTATCATTATAATTTAAATTAACATCCACTTAATTATGATCCAATAACTTTTTAACCCCTGAACCCTATGAGAATTAACTTTACCACAAAGATGAAGTGAATTAAACTCTAGGCTATCTTCGGAACATGCAATCGAAAAACCCTAATTTAATTGATGTTATAGGGATATATTATGGTCAGTGGTGAATTGAGGTACATATCTATTCTGTAAATGATGACTAATTGAGTTTAGGAATTATGTTTTAATTCTAAAAATTGATCCCGTGTGGTTTGGAATTACCGATTAAGTTCACGCTCTCACAATTCACACAATTCTCGACCTCACATGTTTTGTGTTTATTGTTAAATTACTTGCTTAGTTTCATTTAAATTAAAAAATAAATTAATAGATCATATTATGTGAATTAAAGTAGCTCATTTATTTAAAATAAATGAATTAAGGATGTTATAGGTAGATCAATTACTAAAAAGAACTACTCTTCCATGGGCGGTGTAATTATTGTAGAAACATTTTGCATGTGCAAATGTTTAGAAAGGGTATAACCCAATTTAGTTTCTAATATTGATTCCAAATCAAATAGGATGAGTAAAGAAGAAGATAATTGAACAAAATAGATGAAAAGATAATAAATAGATGAGGAAAAAAGAAGTTTATTATGAAAATGCAAACATTACAACATGAAGAAGAAAAAGGCTTTGATGAGGGGATCCTTCCTTCAAGAGATACCCCTCTTAAAATGATTGGATAATTTGAGTTAAACCAATTACACTCTACCTTAAATCACTTAATTCACATCCCAAATCATCCAAATGAGAAAAACACCAATTTATAGAGTGGAGGGGAGGCTAGGTTTATAGAGGTTTCAAGTGTGAATGGGGAAATTCGGCCAAATAAATTAATCCGACTTGCACCACCTGTTTGACCACCAAAATGCATAAAAAAGCTATATTTAGAGAGGGATGATTTGTGCGAAAATGATTCCTAGAGATACTCTAAAAATTTGGACCTAATACAAGCACAAATGAAGAATTTATGGCCCAAATACAGAACCAATATCCAATCTGGAGAGTCCATCCCAACTTTGACTTCATGACCCATTAAGTCCAATCAAATGAACAATCAAGATTATATGTCCTAAATAAAAATTGTATACCATTAAGTTAGGAATTGTTTTATAAAATATTAAGTTCAAATAATTCAAATAAAATTATTTATGATCGAAATACTAGAGTGAATTTTTAAAGGGTAAAACTGGAATTTTCATCAAAATATCAAATGAATAATCTAATCCCAAATATTTTATAAATAAAAATATTTAACATAATGTGAGGAAATTTTGTCATTTATTATTAATAAAATATTCAAAAAAAATTTGTTTTATCAAATCCCCCACACTTACCCTTTTTCACTCCTGGGAAAAACCTCATATCATATATTTCAAAAAAATTGGGACAAGTAAACATCATTATCAAATCAAAACAAAATTTAAAACACATATCCTTGAGATCCAATAATTACATACCAAGAAAAAAAAGATGTAATGACTCATAAAAAACCATTATTTCAAGTTATCTATTTATATCATTCAATATATTTCCACTTCATTCCTCCTCCCATGCACACAAAACACTTGCCTCACTTGAATTTTCTTTTATCACACAAATGAAATTTTTTCAGCAATGTCTTTCTCATCCAAACTCATACAAGAGTCACCATAGGCTTGATAAATTCCCACATCTCTACCCGATATGAGTCAAGGAAATATGTTTATCATGATGAATTTTTAGGGTTGTTCTATGGATTTCGGTTGGTAGGGTTTAGATGTGAAAAATTCTGAGCCTGAATGAGGAGGGATTGACTCTTTTCGAAGAAAAATTACATTATTCTAATTTTTACTCAAGTATGGTCTCCTCCTCACTACCATTAGTATCAATTAATCTCCATCATCATGAAAACTCAAGGAAATTTTACACCATTCATCATTTCAGCAACACAAATGTCAATATTCTTCAAACATAATTTTTTGTGAAAGCTCTAGATAGGCATGACTTTCTTTCTTCATTGGAAGCTTTATAAAGGCACAACTTCATTTATCATGAAAGCTCCAGAAAAGCACAACTTTCAACATAATGATTTTTTTTCAGAATCAAACACATATCTTCATAATTTAATTTTCCACCCAAAGTATCACAAAATGTGGTAGCACAACACAAGATAGCTTCCCCCACACTTAAGTTTAACTATATTATGAAATTTCACTTCAAGAGTTAGTTGGATAGGGAAAACTGGCTTGTAATGTGGCCAACCTAACAGGTTGTTCTGGGATTATAAGGGCTACAAGGATTAAATTTTCAATGTAGGACATTATAAAAAGGATTATTATGAAATAGGGGCTTTAATACCGAATAAATGACTCAATCATTTAAAACACAAGTACCTCAAACCCTCAAGTTTTGATAGGAATAAATCAAATTCTGGTTAAATCAAGCATAGTTTGGTTCTCTCAATAAGTGAGGTGAATGTGAAGAATATGAAAATAATGGTTCAGAAGCCTCATAGGAAAGTGATTTCAAATATAAAGACAGTGATATGTGACATGTGATTCAAAATTCAGAGTAATTTTCATGAAATTACTAAATATTTGAACTTGAAACAAAGTCATTTTCAGTATTCATTTAAGCTCAGTTTCATGGAATAAATTGTTTCACTTATTGATATGGATTTTAAAATAGTGATGAGAATAATTTCAGCTCAAAAGTTTTAAAAATACATAAAAATTGAAAGAAAAAAAAGAAAAAAAACACATTTTTTTTGAAAAACAGAAAAACAATTGAAATTACTAAACTAAAAGGTTTCATCCCTCACACTTAAAATATTGCATTGTCCTCAATGTGAACTCATGAGATGATATATGCACATGAAATGCATAATTTTAAATAGTAAAAATAATATAAAAGTGAAAGGGTTAGGAACAACCTGATATTATTAAGTGATGATGGGATCATGCAGTGTGATGAAATCCACTGCATCAGTAGAAAGCCCTCTATGTATTACTTCAAGAATTCCTGTTGACTGCAAATATTCTTCTAGTGTCCTCTTGTGTGATCTACACTACACCATAAGGAAAAAAATTAGAAGAAATATAAGGACCTAACCACCTGGAACGCAACTTACCAGACATCATCTTCAGTCGTGAACTATAGAGAAGGACTTTCTCTCCAATATGAAACTCCCTTTGTTGGACCATTCTATCATGAGCTACTTTTGATCTTTCCTTATAGATCCTTGATTTCTCATATGAAGACAATAAAATCTCCTCAATCTCGTTAATTTGAAACTTCCTTTGGATTCCAGCTTGGGACAAATCCATGTTGCATTTCTTTATAGCCCAATAAGCTCGATGCTTAACTTACAAAGGGAGATGAAACGATTTCCCAAAAACAATCTGAAATGGGTACATACCAATGGGCATCTTTTATGATGTCATATAAGCCCATAATGCATCATCCAATTGCTTTCTCCAATCCTTCCTATTTGGATGCACAGTTTTCTCCAAAATTTATTTCAACTCCCGATTTGAAACCTCAGCCTGACCATTTGTTTGGGGGTGGTATAATGTTGATGTTTTGTGTGTCACCCCATAATTCTGAAGGAGGGAAGCCAAATTCCGATTGTAGAAGTGTGTCCCTTGGTCACTGATGATGGCATTTGGTACTCCAAACCTATAAAAAAACTATGTCTTGACAAAGTCCACTACAACATGAGAATCATCAGTCCTGGTGGCCTTAGCCTCCACCAATTTACTCACATAATCAACATAAACCAAAATGTACAAGAAAAAAAAAGAAATTGGAAAAGGGCCCATAAAATCGATGCCCCATACATAAAAAATCTCACAGAATAATATGGATTGTTGGGGCATCTCATGTATCCTAGAAATGTTCCCAGTGTGTTGAAAATGAGAGCATGACTTAAAAAACACATGGGTATCATGGAATAAGCTAGGCCAATATAATTTAGATTCTAAGAATTTTCTACCTGTCTGTTGGGGTCCAAAGTGTCCACCACAAGAAAGTGTATGAAAAAAATGTAGAACAGATTCAAACTCATGACCAAGAACACACCTCCTAATAACTTGGTCACTACACATGCGCCAGAGGTATGGATCATCCCAAACATAAAATATTGACCCACTATTTAACTTTTGGACTTGATGTTTCTTTAAATTTGTAAGGATTTCAGAGGCAACAAGGTAGTTAACTAAATCATCATACCAAGGATGCGTACCTGAGATGGAATAAAGATTCTTATCGGGGAAAGTGTCCTGAAGTGGTACCAGGTCCAAGGTGTCATCCTCTAATGTGTGAGTAAGCCTACTCATGTGGTCCGCCACTAGGTTTTCTGACCCCTTCTTGTACTTTCTTTCAATATCAAATTTTTGAAGAAGGAGAATCCATCAGATAAGTTTGGGCTTTGTTTTTGGATTCTTTAAGAGGTACCTCAGAGCTACATGGTCAGAAAAAATGTAACGTCCCTGATCTGGGTGCCACTCAATGGGTGCCCCAAACCCGGTTGGTCACATGACCTCAAGCGCATTTCCCCAAATTCCAGAGGTTGCCGACTAACAGTGAGGGCCTAGTTATGATAGTGGGGAAACTATTCCCTCATTTGTCAAAGTGTAGCGCAGTGGAAATAGTTATAAACATACAAAAGTGGAAGCAGCAAACAATACCCAACTGAAATGGATAACAGTACAGAAATAAAATATAACAAAAATCATATATATATGATGATGAATTATGTATCTAAGTATAGAAAAGTAGAAAAAATAGGATATACTGCAATCTAGAACAATCCAATACAATGTACAAGTACAAAAAAGTAAAACAAAACAGTGCAGCAGGAACTCAGCCGCATCACGAGCCTAAGCTCGGTCCCATGCTCTCCCACTCCTCTGCAGCAATCAAGTACCTGTATAGGGACTATTTACCTTATCAAAACCTATAAAAATATAATCTATTTGTTCTAAAGACATGACCCAAACAGAGTGTGAGAAATAAATCTCAGTAGGCAACCACCAAAGGCCCGTGCCCAACTGTCAGTGAGTTTGTGCAACAATAGTGTGCAGTAATGAAATGTAGTAAACCAGGAAGTACTAAAAAGTAAACATTCCTACCAGTTCTATTTCCATTTAATTATCATTGAACAATTCAATATGATTGAATTTTAAGTTCCTGAGACTCAGCCTCAGCCAACAATCTCCTAAACGGTGCCGCAACCAAAACCACAATAAGATATCTAACAAGTAGAAGGTAAAACAATACCAAGACTATGCTTTAGCTTGGAAAGTATAACATGTGAAATCACTATAGTGAATATACGAGAAAACTGAGTCCTCATACATGCAAAACCTTACCCTCAGGTAATCAGAATCGAAACCCGCAGGTGGTTGCCCACATGCATAATGAATATTTCCCTCAGGCGTATGAGATAATGCCCTCAGGCACGGAAGTAACTGCCCAAAGGCATAAGAAAAGTTGCCCTCAGGCTAAACGAAACACTTGCCCTTAGGCATTAGAAACACTTCCCTCTGGATAAACAAGTAACCGGGCTGAACCCAACAAATAAGTAAGAAATTATATACATTTCCTCTCAAGAAAACTCAAAGCATGCTAAATTACGGCATACCCTCGGGTAACTTGTCCAAACGACTAAATAAGGGAACACACCCACGGGGTGGCCCTGGATCCAAGAAATGATCCCAAATAGTAGTTGTACATATTCATTAAATTACCTACACAATTCTAGGTATTTAATTAATCAAGGCCTTAGCCATACTACACCTCAAACATGGGTGCATAAGCACAATGGTACACAAAAAGGACATGAAAGTTGGAATTAAACATCAGAACACCTACCTTGATCGCCCCTGATCGATATACGTGAACGATGCCTCCTGAAACACCCGAGAACGGCATATATCTGGGATAAAAAAATGAATTCAAACCCAAATAACTTCCCCTCGGGAAATAATTGGAAGGAAACACACAAGGAGAGGAAAGGGATTACCCGCGCGGTCCTAACATGATCGACGATGGAAGAAATAGATTCCCGATGTGCGATCGAGAGCTCCTCTAAGCCTTGACCTCCTCTCCCAACTCCAAAATGAGTTTTCTGTCTCCTCTGCTGAATGAGGAGGCTACTACCTGTTTTAAGAAAAAAAAAACATAACTACACAGTGTGTATTCTCAAGTACATGGTGTGTACTTTTCATTTTTTAACTGTTCCTCTGGCAGCTACTTTTCACCGCCGCACTATACGTCCGTTGACATGAGTACACAAAGTGTATTTCTTAATACATGACGTGTATTGTTGCTCCGCTGGCGGCTACTCCCACTGCCTTATTGTTCACCTACCAACTAATTACACGGCGTGTAAATACCAAGTACACGACGTGTAGTCAGTTTTTACACCCTTCATCGCCGACAGGCCTACACACCCTGTGTACTCATCCCGCACCACCAAAGTACATGGAGTATGGAAAAGTACATGGCATGTACCCATAAAATTTGGGATTTCCCCATTTTTATTATTTTCTTGAAAACACTTAAGGAAAAAGGAAAAAAAGAAACTCGTACCTCAAGAATAAGAACCGAGTTCTTACAAACTTCCCCCCTTAAAGAAATTAGTCCCCTAATTTCCCTTCCAAGGGTGGTGGAGATAAAGTTCAAAACAACACTATCCACTAAGCATGTACATCAGTCTCCTGCTCCCAGGTTTCGTCCTGCACTCGGCCATGCTTCCATAGCACCCATACGAGAGGGACCGACCGGCCTTGGAGAACCTTCGTGCTCCTATCAACAATACGAATCAGATGATCCTCAAAGGATGCATCAGCCTGAAGCTCAACCTCCTCAGGCTAAAAAACGTGAGACAGGTCTAAGTGATAACGTCGCAGCTGAGATACATGGAAGACGTCGTGCATGACCCAATACCTCTGTGGTAACCGAAACCGATAGGCAACCAGACCAACTCTCTCTAGAATCTCAAACGACCTCACATACCTCGATGAAGGTTTACCCTGTCTCCTGATCTGCCTATGTCCCAACCTCGGTGAAACACGCAAGAAAACCTGATCCCCGACCACGAACTCCAAGGGTTGTATGCAACGATCAGCATAAGATTTCTGATGAGACTGTGCAATAACCATCCACTTCTGTATCAACTGGACCTGCTCTGAAGTCTCCTGCACGAGATGTGGTCCCAGTAAAGCTGCCTCACCTACCTCCAACCAGCACAAGGGTGATTGAAATGACCTACCATACAAATCCTCGTAAGGTGCCATCTCAATAGTTGCCTGAAAACTGTTATTATATGAAAACTCGACCAGGGGTATGTTCTTTTCCCAAGATCCCCCAAATTCTAGGACGCATGCGCGCAGCATGTCCTCAAGCACCTCTATCGTATGCTCTGACTGGCCATCAGTCTGAGGGTGGTAAGCTGTGCTCAAAAGCACCTATGTACCCAGTGCCCTTTGAAAACTCTGCCAGAAACGAGACGTAAAACGGGCGTCCCTATTTGAAATGATAGAACGAGGGACCCCATGAAGGCGTACTACCTCTTGGATATACAACTTTCCGAGCTCGTCAACACCGAAGGTCTCCTTGATCAGCAAAATGTAAGCTACCTTCATAAGTTTGTCCACAACAACCCACACGACATCATTGCCTCGAGGTGACCTCGGTAACCCAGTCACGAAATCCATCGCAACATCATCCCATTTACACTCCGGAATAGGTAACTGCTGTAACAGTCTAGCTGGCCTTTGATGCTCTGCCTTCACCTGATGACAGGTGGAACATCTGAAAAAAAAACTAGCTACCTCCCATTTCATACCCAGCCACCAATAATGATGTCTCAAGTCATGATACATTTTGGTAACTCTGGGATGCACTGCCCAAGCTGAAGCATGAAACTCCTGCATCAGCTCCTCGTGTATATCCCATGGAACCCACACTCGTCCATGGATACATAGTATCTCGTCATCGCCCATCGTCCAACTAGGAGGAGGGTCCTCACTTGCCACCGACTCCCATAGAACTAGGCCTTCTGAATCTGATAGCTATTTTATCCTCACTCTATCCAGGAGGGTAGAAGTCATAGCTAAGGAAGAAAGATAGGCTCGCCCTTGACTATCGTGCACCTCCAAATGAATCTCAGAGAACAAATCCATAAGCCGCCACTCACCACTGGCCTCTTGCACTGCCTGTATCTGAGTCCTCCTACTCAGTGCATCAGTAACTACGTTACCCTTACCAGGTGTATAGGTAAGATCAAAGTCTAAGGACTGAAGGTATTCAACCCACCTTCGCTGTCTCAGATTCAATTCATGCTGGGTAAAGATGTATTTAAGACTTTTGTGGTCCGTAAACACCACAAAACGTTCTCCCAAGAGATAATGTCTCCAACAACGTAACACATGAACAAATGCGTCCTACTCAAGATCATGTGTCGGGTAATTCCTCTCATGTGACCTCAACTTCCGAGACCCGTACGCAACTACTCGATCGCCCTACATCAACACTGCTCCCAGCCCAATACCTGATGCATCACAGTAAATTGTATAGATCTTCCCTTGCTCTGGAAGTATTAGGACTGGTGCTGATGTCAACCTTCCCTTCAGTTCCTGAAAGGCTATCTTGCAAGCTTCTGAACAAACAAACTTATCACCCTTCTTAGTCAAACCCGTCAATGGCGCTGCTAAGTAGAAGAAGTCCTATATAATGCACCTGTAGTAACCAGCCAACCCCAAAAACTCTGTATCTCAAACACGTTTTTAGGCTTCTCCCAGGAAACTACTGCTCTCACCTTCTCTGGGTCCACTGCAACTCATACCTCTGAGATAATATGACCCAGGAAGTGTATCTGGTCCATCTAAAAGTGGCACTTTTAGATCTTAGCATATAGTTGATGCTCTATCAGTGTACTCAGAATGATCTCAAGATGGGTAGCATGGTTGTGTCGAGTGTGAGAGTACACTAAGATATCATCCATGAAGACTACCATAAAAGAATCCAGATATCGATGAAACACACGGTTCATCAGTGCCATGAAAACTGCTGGTGCGTTTGTGAGTCCGAACGGCATGACCAAGTACTCATATAGACCATATTTGCTCTGAAAGACTATAAGCGGTATGTCCAATGGTCTAACGCGTAACTGATGATATCCGGATCACAAGTCAATCTTTGAGAACACTCATGCTCCTTGAAGTTTCACTAGTAGAAAAATGGTCTTTAACGTCATTTTTTTGTTAATTTTGATGTCGGTTTTTAACCGACATTGAAGCTACCGATGTAAAAAATATGACTTTTTATGTCGGTTTTTTAAAAACAATGTCAAAAATGAATTACATTTGTTTTTTGGCATCAGTTTTGTAAAAAAACAACGCCAAAAAATCAATCTGTGTCATTTTTGGCGTCAGTTTCCTTAAAAACCGATGCCAAAAAGTTAAAAAAAAATAGTTTCGGCATCGGTTTTTTAAAATAATCGACGCCATAAATGAAAAAAATATTTTTGGCGTCGTTTTTTACAAACAATGACGCTAAAAAGTAACTTTTTATTCTTCCATGTTTTAGAGAATTTCTTAAGCTTAGATTTGATAGGTTGTAGAGAAAAAAAAGTTATGGATCAAAAGTTATGGTCGTTGGAAGTTGGACTTGTCAATGTTTCGATTGGTACAACTCGTTTCAAATAAATTTTGATAAACATAAATTAAAATTGCATACAACAAATGAAAATGGTGATCGATAATTAAATTTACACCACAGTTGGTAAATCTCATTTGAATATTCTATATTTGTAACTCGACAATAATAATAAATCATCACTATAAGCAAGCTAATAGAGCTGTTTTGAAATGAAGGAAAAGAATAAAAATGAAAATAAATGATTAGAATAGGTACTGTGTTTAAATTAATGATTGAATCCGCGTTGAAAACTTGATTGAATTGAAGAGGATGAAAATGTCGAACAAAAGATAAAATAGATTTATATATAGTAAACAAAAATATTTTCAATAGAGTTATATGGAAATGTAGGCGGGATTTTAAAAAGTTAAACACGCGTTGTAAAAAAATTGAAATTTTGATCCTGCATATTGGAGAATGCTCTTTGGCATTGGTTTTGTAGAAAACTGACGCCAAAAATTCCAATAGATATCATTTTCGGTGTCAGTTTTGAAATAAACCGACGCTAAAAAGTAAAAAAGAAATTATTTTTCACGTCGGTTTTTTTAAAAACCGACACTAAAAAGTATTTTTTTTTGCGGCGGTTTTTAGATAAACCGACGCCAAAAATGAAAAAATAATTACAATGTTTTATATAATTTCTTAAGCTTCGATTTGATTGGTTGTGGAGCTAAAATGGAGTTACGTATTAAAATTTATGGTCTTTGAAAGGTGGAATTCTTTAAGACTTCTATTAGAGAATATCAACTTCCGACACCCATAACTTTTAATCCGTAACTCCGTTTTTTCTCCACGACCTGTCAAATTAAAGCTTAGGAAATAATCTAAAATTTAGTAAAAAAAATATAATTTTTGGCATCGGTTTTTGTAAAAACCGACGCCAAAAGTATATATTTTAAATTTTTCGTGTCAGTTTTTAAATAAAACGAGGCTAAAATTTAAAAGGAAACACTTTTTTGTGTCGGTTTTTTTCAAAACCGATGCCAAAAATATTTTTTTTACCTTTTGGCATCGGTTTTTAAAAAAACCCATTCTAAAATTTAAACGAAAACACTTTTTCGCGTCGGTTTTCAAAAAAACTGACCCCAAAAATGAAAAAAATTACAATGTTTTAGATAATTTCTTAAGCTTCGATTTGATTAGTCGTGGAGCTAAAACAGAGTTACAGATTAAAAGTTATGGTCTTTGAAAGATGGAATTCTTCAATACTTCTATTAGAGAAGATCAAATTCCGACAACCATAAATTTTAATCTGTAACTTCGTTTTTTCTCCACGACCTGTCAAATTGAATATTAGAAAATAATCTAAAACTTAGTAAAAAACAAATATAATTTTTGGGGTTAGTTTTTGTAAAAACCGACGCCAAAAATATATTTTTAAAATTTTTCACGTCGTTTTTTTTCAAAACCGATGCCAAAAATATATATATTTTTTAATTTTTGGCATCAGTTTTTAAAAAAACCGACGCTAAAATTTAAAAGAAAACACCTTTTCCTGTCAGTTTTTTTCAAAACCGACCCCAAAAATATTCTTTTTTTACCTTTTGGTGCTGGTTTTTAAAAAAACCGACGCAAAATCTAAAAAAAATATTTTTGGCATTGGTTTTCATAAAAACCAATGCCAAAAATGAAAAAAATTACATTGTTTTAGATAATTTCATAATCTTCGATTTGAATGGCCGTAGAGCTAAAATGAAGTTACAGATTAAAAGTTATGGTCTTTGAAAGATGGACTTCTTTAAGACTTCTATTAGAGAAGATCAACTTCTGGAAACCATAACTTTTAATCCATAACTCTGTTTTTGCTCCACGACCTGTCAAATTGAATCTTAGGAAATAATCTAAAACTTAGTAAAAAAATCTAATTTTTGGCGTTGGATTTTGTAAAATCCGATTCCAAAAATATATTTTTAAATTTTTTCGCGTCGGTTTTTAAATAAACCGATGCTAAAATTTAAAAATAAATACCTTTTCGCGTTGGTTTTTTTCAAAACCGACACCAAAAATATTTTTTTAACTTTTTGGCGTCGGTTTTTAAAAAACTGATGCCCAAACTAATTTTTTTCTTTTTGGCGTCGGTTTTAAAAAAAACCCACACAAAAAATTCTCTGTAAAAATATATTACGTCGGTTTATATGAAACCGACGTCAAACTAACGACATTAAAAATAATTTTTCTTCTAGTGTTGATAAAAAAGATCATCAATCCTTGGTAAGGGATATCGGTTCTTGACCTTCAACTGGTTCAGCTTCCGATAATCCACACAAAGTCTGAGGGTATCGTCCGCCTTCTTAGCAAACAAGACATGCGAACCCCAAGGAGAAGTACTATGTTGAATAAAACCCTTTGCCTGCAACTCCTCCAACTGCATCTTGAGCTCCTGAAACTCAGGTGTAGCCATCCTATAAGGAGGAATGGACACCAGTGCCGCTCCTAGCACAAGATCAATAGAGAAATCAACCTATCCATCTAGAGGTAGACCTAAAAAATCGTTCGGGAAGACATCCCTGAAACGATCAACTACTGGAGGGAAATCCTTCTGACAAGTTCCCCGGTCATCCAGATATAAGTTCGCAATCTGGGCTATCACTCCACCTCGCCCATGATGCTCGGGTCCAACTCGGCTCGCCTGGACATCCCATTCGCCCTTGTATAGAAACTCTCCACCCTCTGGTGACGTGAAACTCACCCTGCGATGATAGAAATCTACAAAGGCTTGAAAGGGCACCTACCAGTCCATTAGAAGAATGACATCATAGCCCGTCATCTCTAAGATATAGAGGTCCCACATAAGGTGACACCCACCAACCTCTAGGGGGAACTCCTTGCAATGACGCACACCAGCCATTCTAGTCCCCAATGAAGTGTCTAGAGCTATAACATCAGAAGAAGAAGAAACATAGAGCCCAAGACTCTCCACAATGGGCACAGATATAAAGCTACGTGTAGCACCCGTATCGAAAAGTACAGAAGACAAAACAGAAGAAACTAGAATAGTACCTCTGATAGTAGAAGGTCCGGGATCCTGCTCTTGTTGGGTCTATTGCACTGCATATGCCTGCCCAGTGCCGCAGCCCTGCGACACAGCCTGGCTACCCTGAGCTGACCCACCCTGCTGTCTCTGAGATCCTGGTGTCTGGCTACCACGGCCACGAGCACCACCTCGGCCTGAATGTTCTGACATATTCCAATTTCCTGACTGGTAAGAAGCTGCTGGTCCTGCTCCTGCATGTGAAGTCTACACAGAACCACTCTCACTAGCCACCGGTGGAAACACCCTGCAAAAGCGCTGCAGATGATCCATCTTGCCGCAAGATCGGCACTCCATTGGGTCACGTGGACACTGAGGTCTCTTGTGCCCCTCTTTACTGCATTGGTAGCACATCACCTGGCCACCTGAAGAATTCCTCTGGATAATACTGTCATTATGAGAGAAATCCATCCGCCTCTTCCTCTTACCGGTAGAAATAGTACCAGAAACTGGTGCCGAACCGCCCTGGCCTACACCACTAGCTTCTCACAAGTTCCGCTCAGTAATCAGTGCCTGTTTCACAATCGCATGCACTGTAGGCAACCAGAAAACATTCACCAACACTCAGATGTCATATCGAAGACCATCCTCAAAGTGTCGAGCCCTCAACGCCTCATCTCCCACCAGAACAGGTGCGAAGCGCTGTAGCTCAGTGAAGCGGGCAGAATAGTCCATCACTGACATGGCACCCTGCTGTAGATTCATGAACTCTCGAGATCGATCTGCCCTCAGCGTCTCGAGAAAGAAAAATTCATAGAAGACCGCCTGAAAATCTTCCCACGCCATGCCTTTGTGATGATCTGTCTGGGTGGTAACATCCCACCATCTCTTGGAGGAATCACGCAACATGTATGTAGCGAGCTTGACCCTCCTCCCTGGAGACGTCTCCAGATGCTCGAAGATAGTCTGCATAGAACCCAGCCAAGACTCCGCAACCTGTGGTCCGCCATCCCCTGAAAATGTCGGCGGATGTTGCTGTTGGAATATACGAGTCAGCTCTGCCATAGATGTGGCAGCCAGCGGTGCTCCCTGGAAGGTCTGCATAAACCGCATAAAGCCTTCACGGTGCCTGCATCCGGTATAACGGGTAGCGCCGCATCTGGCACTACTGGAGGATCCATCGGTAGCCCATGGCCTACCGTCTCTAGAGTGTACTCGTTGCCGGTCTCCTGGCGAATAACGCGTGGTCGTCTCGGCGGCATGACTCTACAAGGTCAAATACACGCCTTAGATTTAAGATTATCAAGGACTGAAAACAAGGAGTGTAAGAAGGGAACAGGAGAAAGAAAACATTCAAGTTTTACAAAACAAGACTACACGACGTGTATATTAACTACACGACATGTTCCCTCAAGTCTTCCACATGGGTGTGTACTATGCCAAAACTGGTCGTGTAACACCCCAAACACACGACGTGTTGTCCACCCACACGGCGTGTACTCGAATTTTCTTCCCCTGCCCGAGTCCCTCTATACGGATCTCTTTTGAACGAAACTACATGGCGTGTACTAGACGAGCATCACCGACCCGTGTTGTCCGTTACACGACCGGGTACACAGCTCAGACTACATGGCGTGTGCCAGATAGACACGACGTGTACAACTTAAATTCCAACTGCCCGTGTTGTTCATGACACGACCGACTACTCGGTTGACACTACACGGTGTGTTACACCCGCACACGGCGTGTACACCACCCCGTTTTCCCAGCCACACGGCCAAGTCCACACGGCCTCTCACCGATCAAGATTACACGACGTATCCCATAGGTACACGACATGTCCAAGAAGAGGTAACACTGACCCGTGTTTGTTAGTTACATGACCGGATCCCCAGGTTAAACTACACGGAGTGTACGTTATTGACACAACCACTACAGAAAAAATCAGTATTTGCAATGGGTTATTTGCGACGGGATTTCTTCCCGTCGCAAATAACCCATCCAGGAAGCTATTTGCGACGGGGAATGTAGCTTGTCGCAAATAACCAAGTATTTGCGACGGGATTTCGCCTCCCGTTGTAAATAGTTTACCGTGGTTTGGCGCGCAAGCCGCACGGTTTGGCGCGCAGGGGTATTTGCGACGGGTCCCGTCGCAAATACCCGGCGGCGATCAATACCCTTTTGCGACGGGATGTCGTCCTGTCGCAAAAAGACTGTCGGTAGGTACTATTTGCGACATGTCCCATCACAAATAACCTTTTAACCACTGACTGTAATTAATGCGGGTGAGGGTAATTGCGACGGGCCCCGCCACAAATACCAACATTTGCGACGGGAAGCCCGTCGCTAATAATCCCGTCGCAACTAATCTAACCTATATATACCCCCATCCGTTTTTTTCACAAATCATTCAGATCTTGATTTCTCTCTCTCTTCATTCTTCAGTTTCAAAGAGAATTTTTTTTAGTTGAAGTTTTTTATACGAGATCAATTGGAGGGCGTCAATATCTTCAGAATATCAAAGTTTAAGGTATTTATATTTTATTTTATTTATACTTTTTATATTTTTTTATGTTAATTTTAATTGTTGTTTATTAGTTCTAATTTAATTAGATTTTAATTGATTTTTATTTTTATTTAGTTTTACTAAGAAATTGATATTGTTAGTTATAATTATAAATAATTAGTTATAATTAATATTAATTAGATATAATTAGGAATAAATAGATATAATTAGGAATAAATAGATATAATTAGGAATAAATAGATATAATTAGGAATAAATAGATATAATTAGGAATAAATAGATATAATTAGGAATAATTAGATATAATTAGGAATAAATAGTAATAATTAGGTATAATTAGCAATAATTAGGTATAATTAGCAATAATTAGGTATAATTAGCAATAATTAGGTATAATTAGTAATAATTAGGTACAATTAGTAATAATTAGGTACAATTAGTAATAATTAGGTACAATTAGTATTAATTAGGTATAATTAGTATTAATTAGGTATAATTAGTATTAATTAGGTATAATTAGTATTAATTAGGTATAATTAAGTATAATTAGTAATAATTAGGCATAATTAGTAATAATTTGGTATAATTATTAATAATTAGGTATAATTAGTAATAATTAGGTATAATTAGTAATAATTAGGAATAATTAGTAATAATTAGGAATAATTCGGAATAATTAGGAATAATTAGTAATAATTAGGAATAATTAGTAATAATTAGGAATAATTAGTAATAATTAGCTATAATTAGTAATAATTAGCTATAATTAGTAATAATTAACTATAATTAGTAATAATTAGATATAATTAGTAATAATTGGCTATAATTAGTAATAATTAGAAATAATTAGGAATAATTAGGAATAATTAGCTATAATTAGGAATAATTAGCTATAATTAGGAATAATTAGCTATAATTAGCTATAATTAGCTATAATTAGATATAATTAGCTATAATTAGCTATAATTAGCTATAATTAGCTATAATTAGCTATAATTAGCAATAATTAGCAATAATTAGCAATAATTAGCTATAATTAGCTATAATTAGCTATAATTAGGAATAATTAGCTATAATTAGCTATAATTAGGAATGATTAGCTATAATTAGGAATAATTAGCTATATTTAGTTATAATTAGCTATAATTAGCTATAATTAGCTATAATTAGCTATAATTAACTATAATTAGCTGTAATTAGCTATAAATAGGAATAATTAGCTATAATTAGGAATAATTAGCTATAATTAGGAATAATTAGCTATAATTAGGAATAATTAGGAATAATTAGAAATAATTAGGAATAATTAGAAATAATTAGGAATAATTAGGAATAATTAGGAATAATTAGGAATAATTAGGAATAATTAGGAATAATTAGGAATAATTATGAATAATTAGGAATAATTAGGAATAATTAGGAATAATTATGAATAATTAGGAATAATTAGGAATAATTAGGAATAATTAGGAATAATTAGGAATAATTAATAACAATTAGGAACAATTATGAACAATTAGTAATAATTAGTAATAATTAGTAATAATTAGGAATAATTAGTAATAATTAGTAATAATTAGGAATAATTAGGAATAATTAGGAATAATTAGGAATAATTAGTAATAATTAGTAATACTTAGGAATACTTAGGAATACTTAGGAATACTTAGGAATACTTATGAATACTTAAGAATACTTATGAATACTTAGGAATACTTAGGAATACTTAGGAATACTCAGGAATACTTAGGAATACTCAGGAATACTCAGGAATACTTAGCAACAATTAGAAAAAATTAGAAAAAATTAGCAAAAATTAGCAAAAATTAGCAAAAAAAAATATATTATCAATATTTATGAAAAAACAATATTAATATTATTAAAATAATAAAAAATTTATAAAATATTAAAATTATCAATATTTACAACAGGATTTTCTCTATTCTTAACATGTTCAAATCTCAAAGGGTCGCCAATTGTCAGATCATGAGCAATAAAAAGTTTGTGTCAGCCATGTCTAATGTAAATTCTATAATTATCCTTGAATGGTTGATCACCTCGCAAGTAATGTTTCAATTGGACAAACCAAGTCATGCCCTTATTATCTATAAGAATTGTCTCACATGAACCTTTACATAGACTATTCTTCCTTGAAAATTTAAGGGAAAAATAATGATATCCCCTCAAATTTTTAAGGAAGAATGATCTATGTAAAGTGTCATGTGAGATGATTCTTAGAGACGAGAACGTCATTACTTTGGTCATCCTATTGTAACACCACTTGCAAGGTGATCAACCATGCAAGTACAGTTATAGAGTTTACATTGGATATGACTGACACAAACTTTTTATTGCGCATGACTTGACAATTGATGACCCTTTGAGATTTGAACATGTTAAGAATAAAACAAAGTCTATTGTGAATATTGATAATTTTAATATTTTATAAATTTTTTATTATTTTAATAATATTAATATTGTTTTTTCGTAAATATTGATAATATAATTTTTTTATTACTAATAATTAGTAAACGAAATCTACTTGGATAATGAAGGGAAAATTTGTAATCATCTCCACAACGATGATCACCAAATTTCCTTTCATTATTCAAGCATTTTTTCTTTTTCTAAGTATTTCTAAGTATTGCTAAATTAGTAATAAATAGTAATAATTAGTAATAAATTGTAATAATTAGTAATAAATTGTAATAATTAGTAATAAATTGTAATAATTAGTAACAATTAGTAATAAATTGTAATAAATTGTAATAATTAGAAATAATTAGGAATAATTAGGAATAATTAGGAATAATTAGCAATAATTAGCAATAATAAGTGTGAGAAAGATGCAATTAAATGAGCTATCGAACAAAAGAGTAGCCGTCAATCCACTGGAAATTGTGTCGCCCTTAATTAATGATAATTATTAAGTAGTTGTAATTATTTATCTTCTTTTTTAGATAGTGTTTTTATATTTAAAACTATTCAAAAATAGTGATGATTTTATATTTTATGTAGAAAAATATGGAACAAGGAAGTCGACATCATTCATTATTAGATGATAAAGTTTGGATAAATTAGCATAGAAATCCAAATGGTTCTGGTTTAAATCCTGTATATATTGAGGGTGTTGAAGCTTTCTTAGCATTTGCATCATCAAAACCAGAATATGTTTCAGAAGGTACAATTAAGTGTCCTTGTAAAAAATGTGCTCTGAGAACGTTTGACACATTTGACATGGTTGGGGGACATCTCTTGCGGTTTTGTTTTCAACCAGATTATGTTTTTTGGTATCAACACGGTGAATGCAGTTCCAGAGAATATCCTAATAACTTGATTTCAAATCCATCATGATTTTAAAATTTAGTACATGATGTTACAGGTCCATCTGTGCAACAAACTGAAACTCACGATGATATTGATTTAACTCCTGAGTTGGCACCATCAGAATTTTATGAGTTTTTGAGGTCTGCTAAGGATGAATTATATCCTGGTTGCAAGATAAGAAAATTAGAAGCAATTGCAAAATTTATGGCTATTAAATCTGATAATGCAATGTCAAACAACTGTTTTGATTAGATATTTTCTTTGGTTAAAATATTGTTACCTGAAGGAAATGTGTTGCCTACAAATTACTATGAGAGAAAGAGGATGATTCGTAATTTGGGCCTTAGTTATCGGAAGATTCATGCATGTCCAAATGATTGAATCTCATATTCTGGAAAAAATGAGTCATTAGATATTTATCCCACATGTGGACAATCGAGGTATAAAGAAGCTCAACCAGGGAAGTCTAGATCGATTCCAGTAAAACAGTTGAGATATTTCCCCCTTACACCTAGGTTGCAACATTTATTTATGTCTCAAAACACAACGTCAATGATGTCATGGCACAAAACCAAGATTTCAACTGATAAAAGCTTGAATCATCCATCTGACAGTGATTCATGGAAACATTTTGACCATCTGCATTCGTCTTTTTCTATAGAATCCTGAAACATGCGATTGGGTCTTTCTACTGACGTTTTTTGTCCATTTGGTTCTTATGGTAGTCAGTATTCATGTTTTCCTGTCTTTATAACTCCATACAATTTGTCTCCATGGATGTTGATGAAGGAGACTTATATCTTTTTGACTCTATTAATCCCAGGACATTCGAAAAATAATATTGATGTTTATTTGAAACCATTGATTGATAAGTTAAATGCATTGTGGAGTGATGGTGTTAATACATATGATGTTGCTGCGAAAAAAAATTTCATATTAAAAGCTACATTGATGTGGAAAATTAGTGAATTTTCAGCATATGACATGTTATGTGGTTGGAGTACACATGGTCTAAAATCATTTCCTTACCATGTGAAAGAAAAAAAAGACTTTATGCTGGTCAATGGGAAAAAACCTTGCTATTTTGATTGTCACCATAGATTTGTTCCAACTGATCATCCTTTTTGGAGGAATAAATCTCATTTCAGAAAAGGTACAATTGAAAGGGATGAACCTCCAAAGATGATCTCAGGTACAGAGTTAAAACCAGTTGTATTTTCACTACCCCCATCAAATTTAGACCAACAGTAAACCAAAAAAAATTCATGGATTTGGGAAAGAACATAATTGGATAAAACGGAGCATTTTTTGGGATCTTCCATATTGGTTTGATTTGTTGGTCCGCCACATGTTGAATGTTATGCATATTGTGAAGAATTGTTTTTATAATTTATTTCATATAGTTTTGGATACACTAGGTAAGACCTAAGATATTGTAAATGCACAATTAGATCTTGCCCAAATTTGCAGGCGACCAAAACTTGAATTATTTGAAAATTTTAGATCACAGAGGTTAATGAAGCCAAAAGCAGCCTATACACTATCCAAAGAGAGTCAATTATTATTTTGTCAGTGGATTGCATATTTGAGAATTCCAGATGGCTATACTTACAATTTGGGCAGATGTGTTAAGAATGGTTATATTACTGGATTAAAAATTCATGATTTTCATGTTATAATGGAAAGACTTATGCAGATTGGATTTAGAGGTTTGTTGAATTCTATGATTTGAGATTCGATAACAGACATATCATATTTTTTTCGAGACATTTGTGCAGCGACAACAGACTACGATGCACTAAGAAAACTGGCAGAAGATGTTACTGTAATTATATGTAAACTGGAAAAAATATTTCCACTGGATTTCTTTGACTCAATGGAATATTTGATATTACATTTGCCACATGAAGCTAAATGTGGAGGTCCAGTAAAATTTCTATGGATGTACCCATTTGAGAGATTCATGTAGAAATTGAAGAAAAAAATCCGTAACAAAGCATCAGTTGAAGGCTCAATTGCTGAAGCTTATTTGCAAGAGGAAATTGCTTTTTTTCTACTCTCATTATTTTGAATCTCAATATCCCTCAAAATAGAATTTCATGGGAAGAAACGAGGGGAATGTTAATGACGAAATGGACAATCAATTAACAGTTTTTAATCAGCCAAATCTTGGTTTTGGTGGAGTTCATGAACGATGGATTTCAGATGATGAACATCACAGAGCTCATACATACGTTCTGCTCAACTGTGAAGAAATGACATCATTTGTCCTGTGAGTGCTTCTATCACTTATTCTATAATTTATGTTACAATATTTAAACTTATTTTATTTGTAGGTTATATGATAATCATATCAAGAAATAACTTCCACAAATTACAGCAGCTGCTCTTGAAGAACGCAGACAAATTTTTTTATCAATGGTTTCAAAAACTGGTAATATAAATTACTGATGGTTTAATATCAATTTTGTTTATTATTTATTATATTGATAATTTTTTTACAAATTTTCAGGTGTCTCAATATGCTGATAAAATTGATAAGCGACTGTGTATATTGAGTAACCCACCATCCAAAATGGTTAAATCTTATAATGCATATGTGGTGAATGGTTTTTGATTTCATACACATGCATACGGGGAATAAAAAAAAACAATGAAAAGTGGATTTTTCTTGAGAGGATCACATCACAGAGAAACTGAAGTTGACTTTTATGGCATTTTGGATGAAATTATTGAGCTGTGTTATCTAGGACAGAATTACATAACAATATTTAAATGTCGGTGGTTGGATACTGAGAGAGGTTTGCGTGTTCATCCGACTCATGGAATCATCGATATTAAATATAAAAGTCTTCTTGCAGTAAATGAACCATTTTAATGGCTCAACATGCACATAAAATTTATTATGCAAAGTACTGTGCTACTTCAAGAGACTTGAGTGATTAGTGGAGCATAATAAAAATGAAATATCGGGAAAATCAGTTTACTCAAACTTAATGTGGTTCCAATGAAGTGGAAGGAATTGAAATTTTTCAAGAGACTGCTCAAAATCCATCTGATTCACAAAGAGACATGAATATCGATGATGAAACCCCACAATTAAGGATCGATGGTGATGAAGATGTTAATGATGTTACAAATGAATTTGAAATAACAAGAGATGCTGAAACTGAAACTCATATGGATATTGATGATGCTGAGGAGGAAGATAAATAAATTGACATTGACAACTATGGAGAAGAGGATGAAGATGAACATTGACACAATTAAATGCTGGTTATAATCATAACTAATATATATCTATATATAATAGTTATTTTTAACTATCTACTAACAACAATCATTTTGTGTTTCAGATGGACTCTGATCTATTGCGTGAGTTAGAGGAGGATGAGCTACCTTTGGATGATGAGGATGTGGGATCAATTGACCCACAACCTACTGGTGGTTCAGGAGGTATGCGGAGGGGGCGCGGTCTTGCGCGGATGATGATTTCTGACCCTATCCCCGAGCGATGTCCACATCTTGGTTTCGATCCACGCACATGGAGGTATGTTAACCTGTATATTTTAGTTAGATTTCATTTATTTATTTATATATATTCTAATTGTTTGATTATTTATTCCTTTTTCATAATTTTCATTATGTAGCTATTGGACAGGGGAGCACTATATTGCGCAATTATTTTTCTCAGCCATGGATCACATGGGAACAGATTTCCGTTGATGTGTGATGCGACATGTTCCAATATTGGCTGGTACATAAATAAATAATATTTATTTTATTAACAACTTGATATTATAAATTATTTGTAGGGTTTATGGAATCCTATCGATGATAGCATGCGCGACGCTGTCCACGCGGTATGGCAGGTTTATATGCGTGACTGTTTCCGCCAGTTTTTGCACAATTTGAGAAGGACAGCCATTAAGAAAGCAGGGGTGACAGAATTTGATGAGTCGTGTAGAGCCCACCGACCAGAGTACATTTCATCTCACGTTTGGGATGAATTATGTTTACACTGGTTGGGTGGTGGATTTCAGAGGATATCTTCAGTGGGACGACATAACCGGGGGAGACAGGAGGTGACGCATCGAGCTAGTAGCCGTACATTCAGTTCGCATAGAGAGCATCTGGTAAGTATATTTTTTAAATATTTTATATAACTTTAAATATAAACAGTTTATTTTATATTTCTGTAGGCAGTCGAGCATCCCGATATTACGGAGTTCGACGTTTATCAGAGGATTCACAGTGATCCAGCTACTGGAGAGATTAGAGGTGATCGCCATCGTCAGATTGTGGTTAGTATTATTTTTTCAGTTTAACAATTAACTGCATATAATATTTTGACAATTTTAATTTTAAATTGGAATCGAAGGAGTCATATGAGGCTACGACCTCTCAGACATAGGCTGAGGGTCAGGACGAGACGGCTGAGCAGACCAGTGCTCACCATTTCAATGAGGCGACATGGATGCAGGTGACCCAGTATGGCTTTGAGAAGGGCAGAGTAGTTGGCATCATCTCTCATTTGAATCTTGGTACTTATTATGGTAATGCTGCGATGTCGGCGTCCAGCTCGAGAGGAGCTCGTGGAGAGGCATCATCTTCTGGCTCACAGTATCAGGAGCAGTTGCGAGCTCAGGCTGAGCATATAGAGACTTTGTAGAAGCAGCAAGAAGAGATGTGTCAGCGGCAGCAGCAGCATGAGCAACATTACGAGGAGAAAATGCGTCGATGGAAGCAGAAACATCAAGAACAGATGAAGTACATGCTCTATCTGACTCATAGTTTAGGGATGAATTTTCCTCCACCAGCTTCTTCAGCTTCTCCACCTCCTCCAGAAGACGATCCCCCAGTGATTTTTTATGTTATAAACATTTGCATTTAACATTGTAATATGAATTATTTACATTTTTTGTCTTTTATATCGGTACAAATATTACATAATTTAATTTTTAATATTTTATTATTTTTTTATATTTTTTTGTGAATATTGAGAATTTTAATATTTTTTATTTTTTTATTGTTTTAATAATAGTAATATTATTTTTTCATTAATCATAATTTTATTAAATTTTATTTTTTTAAAATTAATTTATTATTTGCGATGAGACCTTTTGTGACGGGGTTCCATCACAAATAGTCTAACTAAATATTTTTAAAAATATATTTGGGACGGTACTACTTGACCGTTGCAAATAATTTGTTGCGACGGGCCCGTCGTAGAAAGTGTTATATATATATATATATATTGCGACGGGATGAGAGCCCGTCACAAATAGTATTTGTGACGGGCTTGTCGCGAAAACGTTTACGTATATATAATACATATAATCGGAAGCTTATTTGCGATGACGATGTTTCCCATAAAAAATACTTGTATTTGCGACGACGTTTTCTACAACGGGCTATTTGTGACGGGCCCCCGTTACTAAAGTCTATTTGCAACGGTATCCCGTCACAAATAGGCCGTCATAATTATTAAGAATTCCAGTAGTGGGCGTGTACAAGCTCAGATTTCTTCGCCCGTGTTGTTAGTCACACGATGGACACAGGGTTAACACAACACGACATGTATAAGATCTACACAGCATGTGCCCTTAAAGTTTCACTATCCCATGTTCTACCTACACGACCTATGATACGGGTAGAAACTACACGGCGTGTACTTAATTTTTTTCCTTTTCTTCCCGAATAGAAGAGTACATGGCGTGTAGTCAAAACTACACGACATGTATTCTGGGTTTTTCCAGATAGTAAGCCTCAGAAACTATTTCGAAGCCCAGAAAAACACTAAACCAACACCAAAGTGCCAAATTCTGATCCATGAGGGCCCATACTCCCCACGAACCAAATCTTGGCATATTATACGTGTTATAACAAGGTAAACAAGTCAATGATCCACCAAATTCCGGTTAATGAGGTCTCATACTCCTTAAGAACCAAAGTTTGGCATTCATTCACTAACCTTATATAACAATACCCTATCAAACAGTAGGTATTTCTATCCAGAAAACTATCACAACAACATGCATTTACTAGCACAACATCTATCACCACAACATGCAATTTCTAATGCACCTACATGACATAGAAACTATGCATGACATGTGATTCTAACATGTTCCTGAATGATGCATGTGATGGCATACCCTCATCTCATCGGGGTGAAACTAAATAGAACCCAAGTATAAAAATATAACAACACACCACAAGTGCGTCACCCAACGGTGAAAATCAAATCAACTGTAAAATTGCAAAACCAGAATAATTGCAATGAATGAGGTAAATTAGTTTTTCCCTATATACAAGTTAGCTACTCCCAGGCACAATTTATTACCAAATACCAATTCACTTCCTATCCCTGACTACAGTCTCCAAATAGTAAGTCAAAGAAAAGAAATGCCTTTGATACCACTTTGTAACGTCCCATATCCGGGTGCCACTCAATGGGTTCCCCGAAACCGGTTGGTCACATGACCTCAAGCACATTTCCCCAAATGCCAGAGGCTACCGACTAACAGCGAGGGCCTAGGTCTGATAGTGGGGAAACTATGCCTTCATTTGTCAAAGTTTAGCGCAACAGAAATAGTTATAAACATACAAAAGCGGAAGCAACAAACAATACCCAAATGAAATGGATAATAGTACAGAAATAAAATATAACAATAGTCATATATATATGATGATGCATTATGTCTCTAAGTCTAGGAAAGTAACCAAAATAGGATATACTGCTATCTAGAATAATCCAATACGAAGTACAAGTACAACAAAGGAAAACAAAACAGTGTAGCAGGGACTCAGCTGCATCGCGATCCTAAGCTCGGTCTCATGCTCTCCCACTCCTCTTCAACAATCAAGTACCTATATAGAGACTCTTTCCCTTATCAACACCTGCAACAACATAATCTGTTTGGGCCGAATACATGACCCAAACAGGGTGAGAGAAATAAATCCTAGTAGACAACCACCAAAGGCTCGTGCCCAACTGTTAGTGAGTTTGTACAACAATAGTGTGCAGTAATGAAATGTAGTAAACCAGGAATTACTAAAAAGTAAACATTCCTACCAGTTCCATTTCCATTTAATTATCATTGAACAATTCAATATGATTGAATTATAAGTTCCCAAGACTCAGCCTCAACTAAAAATCTCCTAAACGGTGCCGCAGGCAAAACCACAACAATCTATCTAACAAGTAGAAGGTAAAACAATACCAAAACTGTGCTTTAGCTTGGAAAGTATAACATATGAAATCACCACAATGAATATACGAGAAAATTGAGTCCTCAGACATGCAAAACCTTACCCTTAGGTAATCAGAATCGAAACCTGCAGGTGGTTGCCCACAGGCATAACGAATATTTCCCTCAGGCGTACGAGATAATGCCCTCAGGCATAGAAGCAACTTCCCACATGCATAAGAAAAGTTTCCCTCAAGCTAAATGAAACACTTTCCCTCAAGCATGAGAAACACTTTCCTTAGGCTAAACAAGGGAACACACCCACGGGGTGGCCCTGGATCCAAGAAATGATCCCAAACAGCAGTTGTACATATTCATTAAATTACCTATGCAATTCTAGGTATTTAATTAATCAAGGACTCATCCATACTACACCCCAAACATGAGTGCATAAGAACAATTGTATACAAAAATGATATGATAGTTTGAATTAAACATCAGACCAACTACCTTGATATCCCCTGATCGATATATGCGAATGATGCCTCCCGAAACATCCAAGAATGGCGTAGATCTAGGATAAAAAAAATGAGTTCAAACCCAAATAACTTACCCTCGGGAAATAATTGGAAGGAAACACACAAGGAGAGGAAAGGGCTTACCCGGGCGGTCCTAACGCGATCGATGACGGAAGAAACAGATTCCCGGTATGTGATCGGGAGCTCCTCCAAGCCTCGACCTCCTCTCCCGGCTCCAAAACAAGTTTTCTACCTCCTCTGCCGAATGAGGAGGCTAATACCTATTTTAAGCAAAAAAACATAACTACACGACATGTATTCTCAAGTACATGATGTGTACTTTTCATTTTTTAACTGTTCCTCTGGTGGTTACTTTTCACTGCTGCACTGTTCATCCGTCGACATGAGTACACGACGTGTATTTCTGAATACACGGCGTGTATTGTCGCTCCATTGGCGGCTACTCCCACCACCTTACTGTTCATCTTCTAACTGATTACGCGGCATGTAAATACCAAGTACACGGCGTGTAGTAAGTTTTTACACTCTTCATCACCGACATGCCTACATGCCCTATGTACTCATCCCACATGGCCAAAGTACACGAGATGTGGAAAAGTATACGGCGTGTACCCATAAAATTTGGGATTTCCCCCCATTTTCCTTATTTTCTCGAAAACACTTAAGGAAAAAGGAAAAGAAGAAACTCGTACCTCAAGAATAAGAACCAGGTTCTTACAAAAAACAACTACTTTAGAACCCAATAAATATGAACAAAATTTATCTAAAGAAAATACGACAACAAGAAACTCCTTTTCTATGGTAGTGAAGTTTGATTGTGCTGAATCCAATGTCCTTGATGCATAGGCAATCACATGTGAACGTCCCTCCACCCTCTGTGATAAGACAGATCCAACCACAAAGTTGGAAGCATCACACATAATCTCAAAAGGAAGCTCCCACCATGGGGGCTGTATTATTGGTGGAGTGGTTAGACACTTATTTATCTCATCAAAGAAAGTCCTACAAGAATCATCAAACACAAAATCAGAATCCTTTTAAAGTAATCATGACATAGGAAGAGCAATCTTACTAAAATCTTTGATGAAGCACTGATAAACTCCTGCATGCCCTAGGAAATATCTAACATCATGCACAAATTAAGGATATGGTAAGGATGAAATAATATCTACCTTATATATATCAACCACTATACCATGTTTTGACACCACATGCCCTAAGACAATGCCATGATCTACCATAAAATGACAATTTTCAAAGTTCAAGAATAGATTATTCTCAATACAACGATTCAAAACCTTTCCAAAACTAGAGATACAATCATCAAATGAAGACCCATACACTGTAAAATCATCTATAAATACCTCAATGCTGGTCTTAATAAAATCAGAAAAAATACTCACCATGCATCTCTGGAAGGTACGTGGGGAATTGAAAAGTCCAAATGGCATTCTTTGGTAGGCAAACGTACCAAACAGACAAGTGAATGTTGTCTTATCCTAATCCCCCAGAGCAATAAGAACCTGAAAATATCCATAAAATCCATCCAAGAAACAATAATGTTTTTTCCTAGCTAGTCTCTCAAGAATTTGATCAATAAATGGGAGGGGGAAATGTTCCTTGCAAGTGGACTGATTTAGTTTCCTATAATCAATACACACATGCCGACTGTTTTTCACCCCCATTGGAACTAACTCCTCTTTATCATTTTTATCAATAGTAACACTACTTTTCTTAGGCACAACCTAAATAGGACTCACCCACTAAGAATATAAAATGGGATAAATTATACCTGCCTCGAGAAATTTCTCCACCACTTTTTTAATAACTTTCAGAAGGGTTGGATTGAGTCTCCTTTATGGCTGCCTAACCGTTTTAGGCCCATCCTCTGAAATAATCCTCTGTATGCAAATAGAGGGGCTAATACTAGTTATGTCAACCAAGTTCCACCCGATTGCCCTGATATTCTCCCTAAAAATATTCAAAAGTTTTTCTTCATGTTCAAAAGGAATATTATTAGAAATTATAACAGGTAATCTCTTGACACTTAACAAGTATGAGTATTTTAGGTTTGGTGGCAATGACTTGATCTACAATGAAGGGGGTGATGTTTGGATGGAGACATTGAAGGAACTAAAATATGTGCACAAATAACATCAGTAAACATCATCAAAATCAGAGAATAATTCATCAAATACATCAACATACTCAAAAACCATGTCATAATCAGAGTGAACATGATCAAAATCAGAATATGAATCCATTCCAAAATCAAATCTAAGAGAGTTTTTTGCATTAGAAATAGGTGTGTAAGTGCTCTTAGACATCAAACTAGAACCAATACTCATAATCTCCCTAAGCACAGGACAATCAAATTCCATGGGTTTTTTATTTGGTGGTTCAAAATGGGAGATAACAAAAACATAATGGTCCTATGAGGGATACTTCATGGAGTCCATAATATTAAATATCATAAATTCATCTCCAAAATCCATGGAAAGTGTACCCTCATGAACTTTTATGATAGTTTTTTTTGTAGTTTTGATAAAGGGCATACCTAAGATAATGGGAGCATGTGAACTTACCTGAGCATCCTCCATTTTAATCACACATAAATCTACAGGAAATATCATGTATCTTACCTAAACAAGTACATACTCAAGGAATCCCATTGGATATGCTATGGATCTATTTTCCAACTGCACCACTACTCTCATCGGCTTCAACTCACTAACCTGTAAAGAATAAAATACAGAGTGAGGAATTACATTTATAGAAGCTCTTAAATCACAAATAGCATCAGAAAAATGTAACTCCCCTATAGTGAATGGGATGGTGAATGTCCCTGGATCCTTTCATTTTTTTGGCATTGCTAGAGTTGGTGTAATGAGTTCTGACACATTCCTTCTAAGATTTATCCTCTCATTTCCCTTGAGCCCTCTTCGATTGGTAAAAAGTTATTTTAAGAATTTTCCATACCTTGGGATTTGATTGATGGATTCAAGTAGAGGGATGTTGATCTACACATGCTTGAATATGTCCAAAACTTCTTTTTTTCATCGCCTCTTCAGCCATCTTCTTGGTTTGTACAACTCTGTTTGGAAATGGAAGTGGTTTATGAGGAACATCATCAATATTTTTCTTACCTTTATCTTTCTCCTTGGATTGATCATTAGTTGGTATGGAATGGGGCTTATCTGAATTTGAGGTGAATCTTAGTGGAACGACAGGTGTATAAGTATCAGTTGTTGGCTTCCCACTTCTCAATGTGATGACACTAACATTCCCCTTAGGATTTGGAGTAGGTTGGGAAGGTATATTTCTGGAATTTTTACTTACAATTTCATGGAGGGTAGTGGAAATCTGTCTTATTTGAGTCTTTAACTCCCTCAGCTCTGAACCTTGACTCTTAATATCATTCTATTGATTACGAAAAATTTGTTTCAAAAGATCATCAGTGTTAGAATCTAACTTTGGTTGATAAATACCTTGTCGTTTACTTGTTGATTCTTGAGCTTCAAATATCCCTTGGGGTTGTTAGAAACCCTATTGGTAAGGCGGAGGCTGCTAGAAATTTTGTTGAAAAGGGGGACTTTGTTGTTTTCCAGAGCCATACCTCATGTTTGATTGATCCTTACACCCTTAGTTGTATGTTGGTGAAAAGGAATAATACTTTTTTTAGGGGTTTGGTTATTGTTTCTACTGATATGGTCTCCTAGGGAATACTGCTACACAATCCTATGGCTCTTGTAATTGGGGGAAATAGTCAGTTGGGTGGTCTGTTTTAGTGAAAATGCCACATGGCCTTATAGGAGTGGGTTGGGATGTCTTTTGAGCCAAATAAATCTACCTCATCATAGTGGTCAATTCTTCCAACTTGTTATCAATCAAATGACTCTCAAGAGAAGAAGGACTTACCTGATGTACTCCCCTGACATGTGGTGTACCTCGATCGCCAAATTGTTGTGATTTTTGTGCCATCTTTTCAATCAATGCACGTGCGGCTATTGGAGTTTTTTCCACCAATGCTTCTCTAGCTGCGACATCCACCATGCCCCTCTCCATAGATGTGATTCCTTTATATAAGTATTAGATGAGTAGTTTCTCACAAATTTGGTGATGTGGGCATCTTGCACACAACTTCTTGAATCACTCCCAGTACTCATACATTGACTCCCCTTGTGCTTGCTTGATCCCAAAGATCTATTTTATAATGGATGTGGTCCTTGATGCTGGAAAAAAATCTCTACAAAAAAAGATGTTTCAAATTGTTCCAACAATTTACATATTCAGGTTGTAAATAATACATCTAATCTTTTGTAGCTCCATCAAGTGAGAATGAGAATGCACTTAGTTTTATTTTGTCTTTAGATACATTTCTTGGTTTCAGGGTTGATCGAACCACATTAAATTATTTAAGGTGTTTGTTTGGGTCCTCACTAGATAATCCCTGAAACTTTGGAAGAAGATGAATTAACCCATATTTTAGTTCAAAGTCTGATTCAAGATTTGGGTATGCAATGAAACTTGGTTGATAATTAATGTCTGGTGCAAACAATTATCGAATGGTTATATTAAGTTCATTGTTATTGTTTTCAGCAATTGGTTATTGTTTTAAGATTTATTTAGAAGTGTTTACAATTTCAATGTTCTTGGAGTGGAGAAATTCTCCAACTGGTTGAATGTTGAAACTTCTCGTAGATTGAGAATGTCTGATTCGAGCCCTAAGGTTGCGTTCAATCTCAGGATCAAGATCTAAGAGATCTTTGGGATTAGTTCGTGTCATAAATCAAATAAAAATAAAAATAAGAAAAGTGGACCATAATAAAATAAAAATGATAAATTTGAGTTGATTGCAACACCCCGACCATAGTTACCCAGAGTCGGTGCATTATTACATAACATTGGCATGATCACAAGGGATCAAATCCTGAAAGACCGACCAGTTTAGTATCCTTGGAAGTACTAGATACATATATAAGTTTTAAATTACATTATGAAATGACAAAATCAACACTGTGTCTCTATTTAACACACTCATATCCTTTATCTTATCCCTGCAAGTCAGTCATAATATACTTCTTCGCATCCTGGAAAAAATAAAACATAGAAAGAGGTGAGCTCAGATGCTCAGTAAGGACAAAAATTTAGTGAAAACTTTCATAAATAAGCATAAACATTTAAGGCAATGTATAAGATTAAAACATAAGACTTTTAAACTTAAACTTCATCATAATATGGAAAATATAAATCAAATAATTCCATTTACTTATTCACATGGATATTCTACTAGTCAAATAATCACATGTAATATCAATAGCTAATTTCATAATGATGGAATGAATAATGCCGAACATTATAACCACATAGTCAAGGCCTCGTGCTAAGACTACAAATAAGATTTTATTAAGGCCTTATGCCAAGACACTAGTTTGTCTCATGAGACCTACCGATGCATTGGGGATCTATAACAGGCTCCACCAATCACTTATTAAGTCCAATGCATTCCTTATATGAAAAGGTTGAAACATAACATAAACATTCATATTAAAACTAGCATACGAAATGTTAATACTTTAACCATAAACCATGAATGGTATAAAAATAAAACATCCATATTCAAACATATCACAAAAACTTCAATACAATATAGAATATTGTATCATAATAAATCAACTTCAAACAAGTGTAAAATCCATCAAAGGATGTTGACATAGATGAAATAAAAACTATTTGAGAGAAATATCTATTTATATTTTTAAATCATTTAAAATTTATATAATTATAAAAGAAAACATTTATTTTGAAAATATTCTTATAATATTTTAAGGGAAGCTTCAAAGGTGTTGTAACAACGAAAAATAGGCGCACCCACCGTATAAGTTAAAAAAACATTCTTACCTTAATTTGTTGAAAAGGTCATAAAGTACGACAGAAAGATTCCTTTCAAAACATTTTATAAAAAGTCAAACAAGGGTATAAATGAGTTTAACCCATATTCTAGGAAATAGTAAAAATGTTTTGAAATACGTTTTTAAGAAACACAGATGCGGATGATAAATAAGTCCCATAGATACTTACATACAAACAACCTCAGATAATAAAGAGATTGTAAAATTAACCCTTACCTTGTACTTTTTCTTAGTAGAGGATATGTTAAACTACTATATAATAGTTAAATAATTTTTATTAAATTATAAAATAACTACATACATAAATATTATATCATATATGATCTTCTAATATTGTTTTGTTAATAATATTTCAGTAGTATCATTGTTTCAGGTGTTAACTGATTCATTTTCCTTTATATGTTTTGTTACATAAGTCATGTTTGTTATGGATAGAATGTATTTGATTAATATCCATAATTATATTAAGTTATTAAACATTATTTTTAATCATAAAATGAAAATTATTATTGAATGGTTACGATGGGGAATGAATCTCATCACGTTCGTGGAGACGGTAATCCATACGTACGCACGAGCGAAAATATCATTCTATTGATGGTGAAATCATATGCAATTGGATGGTATATTACATATAAAGAATCATTAACATGTTGTATTTATTATTTACATAAATTATACTCATTATTATACCTATCCAAATAATTAAGTGTTGAATAACAAACTACACCACAACTTGGAGACGGTAAGCCGTACGTACGCACGTATGGTGACTTTGTCATTCATAGGATAAATAAAATAATGAATATGGATGTAAAATATTTATAATAACATAAAAATATGTGTAAGGTACTATAGTTATTATTTGTGTATGGAAACAACAAATAAATAGAAAGTGGAATAAGAAAAGAACTTTGAAAGAGGTGATGAAATTATTAACTCTTCTTCGGGTGCTTCCTTTTTGATTGGATCAAAAGGGCCCCTTAGGTTGGCTTTCTGATCAAAGTAAGGCCTATAGGTTTAAGTGAGGGTAGTTGGGAAGATATTTGAGTAGGGTTTGGCCGATACAAATGGATTTGGAGTTATGATTTTGAGATAAGGGGATGTTCCCTTTTATAAGAGAGGTGAGGGGAACCTTAGGAAAAGATTGAAATATTATTTTATTATAAAATAATTTTCGGTTCCTAATAGATCCAAATGGATTTATTTTGAGGATAAGGTGGGTATGGGTCTAAATAATCTAATAAAATAGGTTTTATATAATTTTAGGTCACTATATTAACCTTATATTTTAGATTTAACTCTTAGTTAAATAGTTTAACTTTTACAACGTCTTCTTGTATTTTTATATTACATGGTTAATAAACTTACTATAAAATGTCAAGAGAACCTAAAGTAGTTAATTAATAAAATATATATAATTATATAAGTCCTTTGTATGAACCTTATATTTTTAGGAATATTATATCATTTAATAATATAGTATTTGTTTTAAAAACTCATTTATGTCAATTTTGACACTATTTAGTATTTGGTTTTTGTGAAAGTAAAAAAATCTTGATTACTTCAAAAAACAAAATACATTAAATCAATCCTAAAATGTCATATTAACCTAAAAAATAAGTGTAATGCATTAAAAGTCTCAATTTACATTTATTTGAATATTTAAAACATCAATTATTTTAATATTTCATTAATAAGGTAATTACTACATCATCATTGTGTCATAAATAAATTTAATTATTTAATGTCTAAAAATTATAAATAAAATAACATGATGTAGGAAATATTTTTATCTTTATAATTAACATTTTTAGTCGAATTTATCTTATGTATAACCCTATATTAAAAATGGTTTATTTATTAAAATTTGAATTTAACACTTTTAACTATTCTTTAAATAAATAATAATAAATGTCCTAATCTAATCCAAGTGGATCAAAGAGGATCATATTTTATTCCTAAGTTTGATTTTTTTCGAAATACACTTATCCAATAGAATTAGAACATGTGTTAGGGTAATTATAATATCATTTTTACCTTTAATTACCCTATTTACTTTTAACCGTGATAAATAAAATCCAAAAGTTACTATTCACCAAAAATTATTTTCATCATATTGAACCACATTTTACTTACTGATGTCAACCGTGTCTCTCGTATTTTTGAAATTCAATTCACAGAAGCGGTAAAATTACGTTTTATGCAAATTTGCAAATGTGCCTAGAAGGTGGGTAAAAGGCGTTAAATAGTTCAATAAAATTTTATATATCTAATATTATTATAAAATGACTCCAATAAATTACATTGAACTAATATAGGTATTATGTATCTATTTTGACTTTAAAATAAATTTAAATAAAAATAATAATAATTTAAATAAAAGTCGGTTTTAAACAATAACGCAGTCTTTTTCACTATTCATCAAAAATTGAAAGTTTTCAAAAAAATACAAAAAATTCACCCTAAGATAATTTTGAAATTCTGAATCCAAAAATGAAGTTCATTTAAAAAAATAAAATTTATAAAATTTCAAAAAGTGGGTATTACTATTTATAACGGTTAGTTTGATTAGTCATGGTGTGTTAGAACTTGAAGTTGCATATAATGAAAGCTATTTCATTATTAAAAGAGAGGAGCACAATGGAAGCTTGGAGTGTCTCATTGATGGTCCAAAAATAAGAAGAAGAAGAAAACAAAAGAAGAAGAAAAATTCATATTGGGTAAAAAAGGAAGAAAGAAGAGAAGAAGAGAATAAAATGAAAAATAAAAGGAATACCTCTAAATGGTTGAAATAATTACTTTACTCCCTGAAAATGACATCAATTTGAAAGACGCTTTTGTGGGAGCTCTCAAATGATGTTTAGTTTGGGGTTATTTAGGTGTAGTAGGGTGGCTGACCTAAGTCATCTCTCAAAGAGGCAGTAATTAAAACAACTAATAAAGGTATTTTGAAAATAAAATAAAATAAAATAAAAACACTACTTGAAATTATGGGGGAAGGGGTTGTTTATCATTTATAAAACTATAATAAGTTTTCTAGAATAAGATTTCATTTTTTTGTTTTTTATTTTTGAAATGAAGTTCGATTAAAAAGACAAGACAAAAAGGTATTTTTTTAGAAATATTTTAAAATACGCAATCAATCTAACTCTACCTATTAAATTAATTATTTATCATTATAATTTAAATCAACATCTACTTAATTATGATCCCCTAAATTGTTAACCCCTGAATCCTACGAGAATTAACTTTACCACAAAGATGAAGTGAATTAAACCCTAGGCTATCTTCAGAACATGCAATCATAGAACCCTGCTTTGATTGATGTTCTAGGGATTGATTATGGTCAGTGGTAAATTAAGAAACATATAAATTCTTAAAATTAAGACTAATTGAGTTTATATATTATGTTTAAACTCTACAAATTGATCCCGTGTGGTTTGGAATTACCGATTAAGTTCGTGTTCTCACAATTCACACAATTCTCAACCTTGTGTGTTTTGTGTTTATTATTCATTTTATTGTTTAGTTTTATTTAAATTAAAAAATCAATTAATATAAAATATTATGTGAATTATAGTATCTCATTGATTCAAAATAAATGAATTAAGGATGTTAGAGGTAGACCGATTACTAAAAAGAACCACTCTTTCATGGGCAGTGTAGTTATCGTAGAAACATTTTGCATGTGAAAATGTTTAGAAAGGGTATAACCCAATTTAATTTCTACTCTTGATTACATGCCAAATAGGATGAGTAAATAAGAATATAATTGAACAAAACATAAGAAAAGAGAAGAAATATAAGAGGAACAAAGAAGTTTATTATGAAAATGCAAACATTACAACATGAAGAAGAGGAAAGAGGCTTCGATGAGGGGATCCTTGATTCAAGAGATACCCTCTTAAAATGGTTGGATAATTTGAGTTAAACCAATTATTCTATACCTTAAATATCCTAATTCATGTCCCAACTTTTAAAAATGATAAAAACACCAATTTATAGAGTGGAGGGGAGGCTAGTTTTAAAGAGGTTTCAAGTGTGAATGGGGAAATTCGGCCAAATAAATTAATCAAAATTACACCACCTTTTTGACCACTAAAATGCATGAACCAGCTATCCTTACAGAAGTATTATTTATGATAAAATTAGTCCTCTATCTCCTCTAAAAATTTGGGCCTAATCCAAGCACGGATGAAGATGTTATGACCCAAATACAAAACCAATGTCCAATCTGGAGAGTCCAGCCCAACTTTGATTTCATGGCCCATTAAGTCCAATCAAATTCATAATTAAGCTCATATGTCCTGAATGAAAGTTGTATCCCATTAGGTCAGTAACATAGTTAAAAAATATTAAGTTCAAATAATTCAAAAAAAATATTTATGTTCGAAATACTATCGTGAATTTTTAAAGGGTAAAAATGAAATTTTCATCAAAATATCAAATCAATAATATAATCCCAAATATTTTATAAATAAACATATTTAACACAATGTGAGGAACTTTTTTCATTTATTATCAATAAAATATTCAACAAAATTGTGTTTTATCAAGGCTTGTATGTTATCTTACACAATCAATGATGGACAAATTATTTTAAGACTGCTTAAAATAAAATTAAATCTCATACTTCCAATTAAATGCCAATTTTCCATTTAAAACTAAAATAGGTATTAATAAAAAAATGTATCTTTAACAAAATAAAACCACTGGGTTTCTATCAAAATATTTTAAGCCATTTTCACAAGATTGAAATCCATTCAAAACCAATTCCATTAATTTCATCACAAGCCCCAAATTCACTAGAATTTGTGGTTTTAACAAATCTTCCATCAAATTAATTTTTTCAATTAAATTAAAAAATTAAATTAATTCTATTTCCATAAAAACTATAATTTTTTTTTATAATTTAAATGTCACCAATTCAAATTTCCATGCCAAAAACCCATTTTTTTATAAAAAACCCCAATTCACCAGAATTGGGTTTTTCCAACATGCCAATTGAAAGCTATAAGATTCAGATTTAAAGAATTTCATTTGAATTTTTAAAAATTAAATATTAAACAAAGAAATTAGGGTTAATATAAATTAGACATCATGATGGAACTACCTACCTCAAGGTCATCGATGTTAGTGAAAAAGATAAACCACCCTATGTGTTTCAAAACACCTCCTCATGACCTTATTATCGTAATCATCGACACACCAATGGTTGGCGTTCGTCAAGGGTTCCTAGAACTAAAAAATCTATTTTATTTCACAAGGAAATAAAATATCACATGTGATAACATTTTCTCTCTCCTAGATAATATTTAGATTATTGTTTTATGTTAATGCATGTGTTTGAAATTATCCTTCAATAGTTTATGGAATTACATGTTGATAATTTTATATTTAATAAAATTATCCTTAACTTCCAAAGTAATTATCAAAAATATATATCTAATTATATATATATATATATATTTTGATAATCAAAATAAATAACATTATATAATTTTAATAAATTATCCCAAGTGTGTTTATCTTTATATATTTATCTTTCGATAATTCAATATCTTTTGATAATCCAAATGATTATTGTTTGATAATTTTAAACAATTATCCATTCAATAATTTGATAAAATTATCATTTTTTAAATCATCATAGTTATTTTTTGATAATTTCACCTAATTATTTATTTCTTGATAATTCTTTGCGATCATCCTTTCTTTTAACAAGATTATATTCCTTTTGACAACCCTGCTTTTTATTACAACTTAAACATGCTTTATTACATAAAACTTCACTTGATACAACAAAGAAGATCGAGAGGTTTAGTGTCTTTGGGGCTTAGGATAATTACATAAAAACTTTAAACTTGAAATACAACATCTTTATTGAAAACTTCCTTTACATGACCACTACATTCCTTCGTACTTAGCATTGCATGGGATAACCTGAGGACATGCATAAGAAAAGGGTGAGCTGTAAAGCCCAGTAAGGGAGTACACATGGAATAACATGAGGAGTACAATACATGTTAGGCAATAGGCATATCAATAGATCATAAAAGAAACATGAACATAAAGGCATGATAAAGCATGGTAATCATAACATGGAAATGTGACAACAACACTTAACATTGAATTAACATGAGCCAAGGCTCATTGCACATGGAGCATGAGTAAACCCTCATTGCACTTGAAGCATGAGTAAAACATCGTTGCACTTTAATTAGCATGAGTCAACACTCATTGCACTTGACGTATCATGATACTATACTTTACCCGATGCATTGGAGCGCTATAAGGGCACACCCTTCTTAAACATTTCATTTCATGCATAAGTGTGCCACATGGATCATAAAACATGGATTCATAAATCATAATCATTTATTCCATGATAAAGGAATGTGGAATTCATACATGAAACTTTACAATCAATAAGTAAATGTGTATAAAGGTGAATACCCTTGATGGAGAAAAGGACATGGTATTCACTACACAATGACATTGGCTTAGAAAATCAGTGCGATTTCGGCAGCGTAACAGCGTGACATAAGAATTCATAAAAAAAGGTTGATGAGAGAGAAAGGGGTTCCTCATCATATTTACATGTAATGGACAGTAAGGAGGTCATATAGATACATGTCCCAACAATTGTAATGGAATTTAGATTCATGATACAAAAGTATTGCTCGAATATAAAAGAGGAGAGAAAAGTTCCTTTTGGAATTTCGGCATAGTAACGGGTGTACATGGGAGGCATTTAATGAGAGAGAAAGGGGTCTCCCATCATTAAAACATTAAGAGGCCAGTATTGGGGAGGTGCGAAACCATACCCCAACATTCATAATTGAAATTAAAAGGTCAATACAACTTAAAGAAAATTGACAAAAATGAGAAAAGAAGAAAAAACCCTTACTTGGAAGTGTGCTTCCAAAGGCTAGAGAGAGGCTTGTGAGAGGCTTCTTGGGAGCTTGGGGCACCTTGAGAGGATTCTAGAGAGAGTAGGGCAGAGGTTGGACAAACTCCAAGGGCTTTGAGTGAGGAGGAAGTGGGAGCTTGGGTGGGTTTATATAGGAAAGGTGAGAGAATTCTTTATTATTTAGGTTTGGGACCCCTTATATTAAAATAATCCAAACCACAAACCATCCCATGGTATTTGCCCATGGTTTCTGGAAAATGAAAGAGGAAAAAAATATTTTACAAGGCCAAGGTCCGAACTTATTAAAAAATTAGGGTTGCTTATGTGGAGGTGAGTCACACTCCCATGGAAATTAATTTAAAAAGGAAAAGTGTTGAATAAGTCTTGAGGGCTCCATTAATGCTTTGAAAATTAAGTCAAACAAACCCAAAACCTCATTATTTTAATGATAAAACACACATTGTCCGAACATAAGGATTATGGTATTTTATTACATCACCATTGGGTCATTATGATGTCATAAAACACATTATATATTTAAATGGTATTTAATTTTTACCCAAAAATTTGACTGTCTCAGAAAATTATGAAAAATTCACCGTTGGATAATTTCGACGTCCTGATTCCAAAAATAATATTTATTTTATCTAAATAATTTTTTAAATATGTGAATTTTCACTTTTAAAATAAAAACCGACATTTATAAAAAATTCACGGGTTTTGACATAAATGGATTTCAAACCTTAATAAAAATGTTAATTGCATTCATAAAATTATAAGGTCATTTATATTTAATAAAAATTAATTTAATATTAATAATAATATTTTATTAAAATATTATTTAATTCAAAAAATCCCTTAATTTAATAAAATATAATTCTTAATTAAATAATAACCAAAACACCATTTGTACTTTAAAAACTAATTATAATGTATCAGAAATGACTAGAAATTATATTCATTATTATATAAAAAAATAATGTACATGAACATGGTGATACTTATTTGTTACATAACCCCTTAAAATAGCCTCATAAGACCTAAGGGTAAGGTGTGCGATGGTGACAGACTCTTGGGGCGGCTCGGATAACATCGCTCGAGTGGTAATCTCTATCAACTTCCACTTTTCCCGTAGACAGTCCCGTTCGAGCTTGACATAATGAAGCTCATCTTGGGCTTGGTCAAGGGAGAAGCCCAAAGACGCCACCTCTTTTCCGAGCTCTGACAAATGGGCTTCGTATGGGGCAATTCTACTGGATGAGGCCATCGCTTCCTTTGTCTGAGTAAAATTGGGTTCGTTAAAGCCATATATTTATACTACTCAAGTGATCACTGTTCAACGACTATAAAAGTAACAGTCACAAATCTTAACATAAAACTAAAGAAGTTGACATCTTATAAAAAACATTTTTCATAAAGAAACATTTAACTGGATCAAGAGGGATTTTCCATTAATGAAACTTCGGGTCGTTACAATATTCCCCCCTTAAGAAATTTCGCCCTCGAAATTTTCCTTTTCCCACACTAAAACAAATGTGGGTAACTCAGCTTCATCATATCCTCCGACTCCCAAGTTGCTTCTTCAAACTTGTGGTTTCTCCACAACACCTAGACAAGGGGCATTGTCTTATTTCGTAGAACTTTTTCTCTACGATCTAAGATCTTCACTGGTTTCTCCTCATAAGAAAGATCATCTTCCAATTGTACCACCTTGGAAGAGAGTACATGTGAAGGGTCCGGTATGTACTTCCTTAAGAGGGATACATGAAAGACATCATGCACCTTGTCCATAGTAGGTGGAAGTGCTAGTCGATAGGCCACATCCCCAACACGATCAAGAATCTCGAAGGGGCTGATGTACCTTGGAATTAACTTCCCTTTCTTTCCAAACCTCATGACCTTCTTCCACGGAGATATGCGTAAAAACACCATGTCTCCGACTTTAAACTCAAGGTCTCATCGACGATTATCTTCATAACTCTTCTATCGACTTTGGGCTGCCTTGATATGCTCCTGAATGGTTTTCACCTTCTCCACCATTTATTCGACCATTTCTGGTCCAAGCAATTTACATTCACCGACCTCATCCCAACATGCCGGTGTTCTACACCTTTTCCCATATAGGGCTTCATATGGTGCCATTTGGATGCTCGAGTGGAAACTATTATTATAAGAGAACTCAACCAGAGGAAGATGTTGATCCCATCCTCCTTTAAAGTTCATTGAGCACGCTATCAACATATCCTCAAGTGTTTGGATAGTCCGTTCGGATTGGCCATCAGTTTGAGGATGATAGGCCGTACTGAAGTTCAGTTCAGTATTCAGAGATTGTTGAAGACTCTTACAAAACTTAGAGGTGAATCTTGGATCTTGGTCAGAAACAATAGATAGTGGTACTCCATGCAACCGTACCACATCCCTGATATATATCCGTGCCAGTTGATCCAAAGAGAAATCCTCTCGAATAGCAATGAAGTGTGCAGTCTTTGTAAGACGATCCACAACAACCCAGATTGCATTGTTGCCTTTGGATGTCCTTGGAAGTCCAGTGACAAAGTCCATGGTGATGTTCTCCCATTTCCATTCTGGTATGGGCAATGGTTACATCATCCTCTTAGAATTCTGCCTCTCTGCCTTCACTTGCTGACACACCAGGCACTTTGATGTATATTCAGCGATCTCCTTCTTCATATTATCCCACCAAAAGTTTTCTCGGAGATCTCGATACATCTTTGTGCTCCCTGGGTGAATAGAGAAAGTTGAATTATGTGCATCATCCAAAAGTTCCTTCTTCAGCTCCAGACTTGATGGAACACATAGTCTTTTCCCAAACCGCATAGTTCCTTCTTCATTAACATTAAACTCCGAGGATTTCCCCTTTTTGATAGCTTCCACTTTTTCTTGAATTCCCACATCATCCTTTTAATCATCCTTTAACCTTTCCAAAAGAGATGGTTGAGGAATCATTTGTGAAAGGATTGATGATATTCCCTTCTTTATGATTCCCACGTCCATCTTCATCAAGTCTAATAAGATTGGATCCTTCTCAATTCTCATCATTGATAGAATCGCTGGATCCTTTCTACTTAGGGCATCCGCCACCTTGTTCGCTTTCCTAGGGTGGTAAAGTATTGAACAGTCATAATCCTTGATGAGCTCTATCCATCTTTTCTGGCGCATATTAAGCTCTTTCTGTGTGAATATATATTTAAGACTCTTGTGGTCAGTATATATCTCACATTTCTCTCCATAGAGATAATGCCTCCAGATTTTCAAGGCAAAGATCACCGCCGCCAACTCCAGATCATGCGTTGGATAGTTTCTCTCATGGATTTTCAACTGCCTTGAGGCATAGGATATCACTTTATCATTCTGCATCAGCACATATCCTAAGACCTTCTTCGAAGCATCACTGAATACCACAAAAAGCTCCCCACTTGTGGGTAAAGTGAGCACAGGTGCAGTGATAAGCCTCCTTTTCAACTCCTTGAAGCTTTCTTCGCATTTATCACTCCAAGAAAACTTTACTCCTTTTTGAGTTATCTTGGTAAGAGGGTTGGACAATCATGAGAAATTTCTCACAAATCGTCGATAATATCCAACTAACCCCAAGAAGATATGGATATCAGTTACCGATGTTGGCCTCGGACATCCCTCAATTGCATCTGTTTTGGAGGGGTCCACAGATATCCCATTGCTTGTGATGATATGGCCCAAGAATGAGACCTCCTTCAACCAGAACTCACACTTGCTGTACTTGGCATAGAGCTTCTCCTTGCACAAAGTCTCCAGTACAGTTCTTAAATGCTCCTCATGGTCCTCCTTGGTTTTGGAGTATATTAGAATATCATCTATAAAGACTACCACAAATTTGTCTAGGTAATCTCTAAAGACTCTATTCATCAAGTCCATGAATATTTCTGGAGCATTGGTGAGTCCGAAAGGCATTACTATGAATTCATAGTGCCCATACCTTATACGAAAAGGAGTCTTGGGGATATCTTCCTTCTTCACCATTACTTGATAATATCCCGACCGCAAGTCCACCTTGGAGAAGTATTATGCTCCACACAGCTGATCAAACAAGTCATCGATTCTTGGGAGAGGATACTTGTTCTTTATCGTGATTTTGTTAAGTTCACGATAATCGATGCAAAGCCGCATTGACCCATCCTTCTTCTTGACGAGGAGGACTGGTGCACCCCATGGTGACGCACTTGGGCGTATAAACCCTTTATCCAGATTCTCATGTAGTTGTTTCTTCAGCTCTTCAAGCTCAACAACAACCATTCTATATGGAATCTTGGATATTGGTAGCACCCCAGGTATAAGTTCAATTGAGAACTCAACATCTCTTCTTGGAGGAAGACCAGGAAGTTCCTCGGGAAACACTTCAGCGAATTCCCTCACAATAGGCATTTCTTCAAGGGTGGTTTCTTCCTTGGACTCAATCATCTGAGCCAGATATGCGTGCTCATAAGGCAGTAATATGCATGCTTGAGATGATGGAGATAAAGGAGATTCATCTTCCTCCTGACACTTGTAAAGAATCGGGGGTTGATTCTCCATATGGAGTGTGATTTCCCTCTCCTGACAATTTATGTTGGCTCTATATAAGGAAAGACAATCCATGCCAAGAATTGCATCAAATTCCACCAGAGGGAGTATGATGAAGTTCGCTGGGAAATTCAATCCACAGATTATAATAGGGGAGGACTTATACTCATGGGATGCAATGATTGCCACATTTGCCGTACTCACCGACATCTTTACTTCCATGATTTGTGGTGGTGCTGGGATTGTTCTACTAAACTTTTGAGATATAAAAGAATGCGTAGAACCTGAATCAAAAAGTATGTTCGCTATTCTTGAATGAATAACTAGAGTACTTGTCACCACTTCATTGTCGGGGTTCACTTCGGCAGAAGTGATGGTAAAAGCTCTTCCTTGCTGTCTTGGAGGTTGTTGGTTGCCTCCGAAAACCCTTGGATTAGGGCACTGATTTGAAAAATGACCCGGTTCTTTGCATTTGTAGCATTGAACAACACGTTGAGGTTCGAACGGAGCGTTCCTCTCCTCTGTCACAGCTACGGGTCCTTCTTGCCGACAGTTAATAGCTAGGTGCCCTTCCCTTCCACACTTGAAGCATTTTCTCGTCCCCTTAAGGCAATTTCCAGGGTGCTTCTTTCCGTACTTTTGGCAAGTGGGGTGCTGGAACTTCTTAGCGCCGTTGGATTTATCCATCGACCCACCAGCATTGAAGTCCACCTTACGCTTCTTGTCCCCATGATACCCCTGTGATTCTCCGATCTCCATTTCAACCTTGAGGGCACATCGGACAATTTCCTCATAGCTGTCGAAGTCACGGATCGCTAATGCTTTCTGCAAGCTAGGCTTCAGCCCACCAAAGAAGCGGTCAACCTTGCATTCAGGGGTAACGACAAAGCCGGAAGCGTATCGTGCAAGCCTTGTGAAGTTTTCCTCGTACGCTCCCACAGATTCTTCATCTTTTTTCTTGAGGGAAAGGAAGTCCCTTTCCATCTTAAGACGGAGGGTGCCCGGAAAATATTTATCTAAAAACATCTTCCAGAATTCCTTCCATTCCAAAGCCTCGATCTCCTCCTCAGGATTCGTATTTTTGATCAACGTCCACCATTGATCAGCTTCACCCTCCATACGATAAGCCACCAGGAGAACCTTCTCTTGTTCAGAACATTGGAGGATGGAGAATATCTTTTTAATGGAGTTGATCCATTGCTCAGCGATCGTGGGATCAGATGATCCACTAAAAGTAGGAGGCCTTTGTCTTATGAAGCTTTCAATAGCGACTTGTTCTTTCTTAGGGGGGGTTGAACGTTCCTCTTGACCCGTGTTTCTATTCAAAACTTGAGTTAGCTGAGAGAGAAGCGTGACAAAGTTCACGATTCCCGCTCCCATTGGATTGGGCATCTCATTAGTACAATCATCACACTAATCTTCACAACAGTTGTTAGCCCGAGTTCTCCTACTACCGGCCATTGGCTGGAATAAAATTAAAGTTAGGGGTAACACATAAAGGGTAATCCAAAGACAAAAGTTGATGATTTATAAATACACTTTAATCTCTTTAACTCATGAGTCTATAGGATCCAATCCAGGTTTTTCATGATCTACCTTCTAACATATATTCTTAGGGGCATTTTTCCCTTAATAAGGGTTCATACTAAGCTTGTGAATTTATCAAAACATATCCCCCGGGAGTGTTGTAACCAAGAGTGAAGTAAGGCCCATTGTCGTGCACCAGTTCTCATTCAAGTCTAGCTCAAAGCGGTGTTTTCGGGTTTTACCCCTAGGATACATCTATGCCAGAGCCGCCTCTACCTGCTCGTATCCAGACAGGGATGTATTTGCTTGATAAACCACTTACTCAATACTTACCAAAACATAGGGATGTTTTTGTTATACTTATTCTTGTATCTAAGGCTTTACTAGGGTTTCCTAATTCCAAAAATAACTAAACCTATCCTCTGATACCAACTATGACAACCCTGCTTTTTATTACAACTTAAACATGCTTTATTACATAAAACTTCATTTGATACAACAAAGAAGATCGAGAGGTTTAGTGTATTTGGGGATTAGTATCATTACATAAAAACTTTAAACTTGAAATACAACATATTTATTGAAAACTTCCTTTACATGACCACTATATGCCTTCGTACTTAGCATTGCATGGGATAACCTGAGGACATGCATAAGAAAAGGGTGAGCTGTAAAGCCCAGTAAGGGAGTACACATGGAATAACATGAGGAGTACAATACATGTTAGGAAATAGGAATATCAATAGAGCATAAAAGAAACATGAACATAAAGGCATGATAAAGCATGTTAATCATAACATGGAAATGTGGCAACAACACTTAACATTGAATTAGCATGAGCCAAGGCTCATTGCACATGGAGCATGAGTAAACCCTCATTGCACTTGAAGCACGAGTAAACCCTCATTGCACTTGAATTAGCATGAGTCAACACTCATTGCACTTGAGGTATCATGATACTATACTTTACCCAATGCATTGGAGCACTATAAGGTCACACCCTTCTTAAACATTTCATTTCATGCATAAGTGTGCCACATGGATCATAAAACATGGATTCATAAATCATAATCATTTATTCCACGATAAAGGAATGTGGAATTAATACATTAAACTTTAAAATCAATAAGTAAATGTGTATAAAGGTGAATACCCTTGATGGAGAAAAGGCATGGTATTCACTACACAATGACATTGGCTTAGAAAATCGGTGCGATTTCGGCAGCGTAACGGCGTGACATAAGAATTCATAAAAAAAGGTTGATGAGAGAGAAATGGGTTCCTCATCATATTTACATGTAATGGACAGTAAGTAGGTCATATAGATACATGTCCCAACAATTGTAATGGAATTTAGATTCATGGTACAAAAGTATTGCTTGAATATAAAAGAGGAGAGAAAAGTTCCTTTCGGAATTTCGGCATAGTAACGGGTGTACATGGGAGGCATTTAATGAGAGAGAAAGGGGTATCCCATCATTAAAACAATAAGAGGGAAGTATGGGGGAGGTGAAAAACCATACCCCAACATTCATAATTGAAATTAAAAGGGCAATACAACTTAAAGAAAATTGACAAAAATGAGAAAATAAGAAAAAACCCTTACTTGGAAGTGTGCTTCCAAAGGCTAGAGAGAGGCTTGTGAGAGGCTTCTTGGGAGCTTGGGGCACCTTGAGAGGATTATAGAGAGAGTAGGGCAGAGGTTGGACGAACTCCAAGGGCTTTGAGTGAGGAGGAAGTGGGAGCTTGGGTGGGTTTATATAGGAAAGGTGAGGGAATTTTTTATTATTTAGGTTTGGGACCCCTTATATTAAAATAATCCAAACCAAAAACCATCCCATGGTATTTGCCCATGGTTTCTAGAAAAGGAAAGAGGAAAAAAATATTTTACAAGGCCAAGGTCCGAACTTATTAAAAAATTAGGGTTGCTTATGTGGAGGTGAGTCACACTCCCATGGAATTTAATTTAAAAAGGCAAAGTGTTGAATAAGTCTTGAGGGCTCCATTAATGCTTTGAAAAGTAAGTCAAACAAACCCAAAACCTCATTATTTTAATGATAAAACACATATTGGCCGAACATAAGGATTATGGTATTTTATTACATCACCATTGGGTCATTATGATGTCATAAAACACATTATATATTTAAATGGTATTTAATTTTTACCCAAAAATTTGACTATCTCAGAAAATTATGAAAAATTCACCGTTGGATAATTTCGACGTCCTGATTCCAAAAATAATATTTATTTTATCTAAATAATTTTATAAATATGTGAATTTTAACTTTAAAATAAAAACCGACATTTATAAAAAATTCACGGGTTTTGACAGAAATGGCTTTCAAACCTTAATAAAAATGTTAATTGCATTCATAAAATTATAAGGTCATTTATATTTAATAAAAACTAATTTAATATTAATAATAATATTTTATTAAAATATTATTTAATTCAAAAAATCCCTTAATTTAATAAAATATAATTCTTCATTAAATAATAACCAAAAACACCATTTGTACTTTAAAAACTAATTATAATGTATCAGAAATGACTATAAATTATATTCATTATTATATACAAAAATAATGTATATGAACATGGTGCTACTTATTTGTTACATAACCCCTTAAAATAGCCATATAAGACCTAAGGGTAAGGTGTGCGATGGTGACAGACTCTTGGGGCGGCTCAGATAACATCGCTCGAGTGGTAATCTCTATCAACTTCCACTTTTCCTGTAGACGGTCCTGTTCGAGCTTGACATAATGAAGCTCAGCTTGGGCTTGGTCAAGGGCGAAGCCCAAAGACACCACCTCTTTTCCGAGCTCTGACAAATGGGCTTCGTATGGGGCAATTCTACTGGATGAGGCCATCGCTTCCTTTGTCTGAGTAAAATTGGGTTCGTTAAAGCCATATATTTATACTACTCAAGTGATCACTGTTCAACGGCTATAAAAGTAACAGTCACAAATCTTAACATAAAACTAAAGAAGTTTACATCTTATAAAAAACATTTTTCATAAAGAAACATTTAACTGGATCAAGAGGGATTTTCCATTAATGAAACTTTGGGTCGTTACAATATTCCCCCCTTAAGAAATTTCGCCCTCGAAATTTTCCTTTTCCCACACTAAAACAAATATGGGTAACTCGGCTTCATCATATCCACCAAATCCCAAGTTTCTTCTTCAATCTTGTGGTTTCTCCACAAAACCTTGACGAGGGGCATTGTCTTATTTCGTAGAACTTTTTCTCTACGATCTAAGATCTTCACTGGTTGCTCCTCATAAGAAAGATCATCTTCCAATTGTACCACCTCGTAAGAGAGTACATGTGAAGGGTCCGGTATGTACTTCCTTAAGAGGGATACATGAAAGACATCATGCACCTTGTCCATAGTAGGTGGAAGTTCTAGTCGATAGGCCACAACCCCAACACGATCAAGAATCTCGAAGGGGCCGATGTACCTTGGACTTAACTTCCCTTTCTTTCCAAACCTCATGACCTTCTTCCACAGAGATATGCGTAAAAACACCATGTCTCCGACTTTAAACTCAAGGTCTCGTCGAGGATTATCTGCATAACTCTTCTGTCGACTTTGGGCTGCCTTGATATGATGCTGAATGGTTTTCACCTTCTCCACCATTTCTTCGACCATTTCTGGTCCAAGCAGCTTACGTTCACCGACCTCATCCCAACATGCCGGTGTTCTACACCTTTTCCCATACAGGGCTTCATATGGTGCCATTTGGATGCTCGAGTGGAAACTATTATTATAAGAGAACTCAACCATAGGAAGATGTTGATCCCATCCTCCTTTAAAGTCCATTGAGCACGATCTCAACATATCCTCAAGTGTTTGGATAGTCCACTCGGATTGGCCATCAGTTTGAGGATGATAGGCCGTACTGAAGTTCAGTTCAGTATTCAGAGCTTGTTGAAGACTCTTCCAAAACTTATAGGTGAATCTTGGATATCGTTCAGAAACAATAGATAGTGGTACTCCATGCAACCGTACCACATCCCTGATATATATCCGTGCCAGTTGATCCAAAGAGAAATCCTCTCGAAGAGCAATGAAGTGTGCAGTCTTTGTAAGACGATCCACAACAACTTAGATTGCATTGTTGCCTTTGGATGTCCTTGGAAGTCTAGTGACAAAGTCCATGGTGATGTTATCCCATTTCCATTCTGGTATGGGAAATGGTTGCATCGTCCTCTTAGACTTCTGCCTCTCTGCCTTCACTTGCTGACACACCAGGCACTTTGATGTATATTCAGCGATCTCTTTCTTCATATTATCCCACCAAAAGTTTTCTCAGAGATCTCGATACATCTTTGTGCTCCCTGGGTGAATAGAGAAAGTTGAACTATGTGCATCATCCAAAAGTTCCTTCTTCAGCTCCAGACTTGATGGAACACATAGTCTTTTCCCAAACTGCACAGTTCCTTCTTCATTAACATTAAACTCCAAGGATTTACCCTTTTTTATAGCTTCCACTTTTTCTTGAATTCCCACATCATCCTTTTGAGCATCCTTTAACCTTTCCAAAAGAGATGGTTGAGCAATCATTTGTGAAAGGATTGATGATGTTCCCTTATTTATGATTCCCACATCCATCTTCATCAAGTCTAAGAAGATTGGATCCTTCTCAATTCTCATCACTGATAGAATCGCTGGATCCTTTCTACTTAGGGCATCCCCCACCTTGTTCGCTTTCCCAGGGTGGTAAAGTATTGAACAATCATAATCCTTAATGAGCTCTATCCATCTTCTCTGGCGCATATTAAGCTCTTTTTGTGTAAATATATATTTAAGACTCTTGTGGTCAGTATATATCTCACATTTCTCTCCATAGAGATAATGCCTCCAGATTTTCAAGGCAAAGATCACCGCCGCCAACTCCAGATCATGCATTGGATAGTTTCGCTCATGGATTTTCAACTGCTTTGAGGCATAGGATATCAATTTATCATTCTGCATCAGCACACATCCTAATCCCTTCTTCGAAGCATCACTAAATACCACAAAAAGCTCCCCACTTGTGGGTAAAGTGAGCACAGGTGCAGTGATAAGCCTCCTTTTCAACTCCTTGAAGCTTTCTTCGCATTCATCACTCCAAGAAAACTTTACTCCATTTCGAGTTAGCTTGGTAAGAGGGTTGGACAATCATGAGAAATTTCTCACAGATCGTCGATAATATCCAGCTAACCCCAAGAAGCTACGGATATCAGTTACCGATGTTGGCCTCGGCCATCCCTCAATTGCATCTGTTTTGGAGGGGTCCATAGATATCCCATTGCTTGTGATGATATGGACCAAGAATGATACCTCCTTCAACCAGAACTCACACTTGCTGTACTTGGAATAGAGCTTCTCCTTGCGCAAAGTCTCCAGTACAGTTCTTAAATGCTCCTCATGGTCCTCCTTGGTTTTGGAGTATATTAGAATATCATCTATAAAGACTACCACAAATTTTTCTAGGTAATCTCTAAAGACTCTATTAATCAAGTCCATGAATATTACTGGAGCATTGGTGAGTCCGAAAGGCATTAATATGAATTCATAGTGCCTGTACCTTGTACGAAAAGCAGTCTTGGGGATATCTTCCTTCTTCACCCTTACTTGATAATATCCCGACCGCAAGTCCACCTTGGAGAAGTATTGTTCTCCATGCAGCTGATCAAACAAGTCATCGATTCTTGGGAGAGGATACTTGTTCTTTATCGTGATTTTTTTAAGTTCACGATAATCGATGCAAAGCCACATTGACCCATCCTTCTTCTTGACGAAGAGGACTGGTGCACCCCATGGTGATACACTTGGGCGTATAAACCCTTTATCCAGATTCTCATGTAGTTGTTTCTTCAGATCTTCAAGCTCAACAACAACCATTCTATATGGAGTCTTGGATATTGGTAGCGCCCTAGGTATGAGTTCAATTGAGAACTCAACATCTCTTCTTGGAGGAAGAGCAGGAAGTTCCTCGGGAAACACTTCAGCGAATTCCCTCACAATAGGCATTTCTTCAAGGGTGGTTTCTTCCTTGGACTCAATAATCCGAGACAAATATTCATGCTCATAAGGCAGTAATATCCATGATTGAGATGATGGAGATAAAGGAGATTCATCTTCCTCCTGACACTTGTAAAGAATCGAGGGTAGATTCTCCATATGGAGTGTGATTTCCCTCTCCTGACAATTTATGTTGGATCTATATAAGGAAAGCCAATCCATGCCAAGAATTGCATCAAATTCCACCAGAGGGAGTATGATGAGGTTCTCCGGGAAATTCAATCCACAGATTATAATAGGGGAGGACTTATACTCATGGGATGCAATGATTGCCCCATTTACCGTACTCATCGACATCTTTACTTCCATGATTTGTGGTGGTACTGGGATTGTTCTACTAAACTTTTGAGATATAAAAGAATGCATAGAACCTGAATCAAAAAGTACGTTCGCTATTCTTGAATGAATAACTAGCATACCTATCACCACTTCGTTGTCGGGGTTCACTTCGGCAGAAGTGATGGCAAAAGCTCTTCCTTGCTGTATTGGAGGTTGTTGGTTGCCTCCGAAAACCCTTGGATTAGGGCACTGATTTGCAAAATGACCCGGTTCTTTGCATTTGTAGCATTGAACAACGCGTTGAGTTTCGAACGGAGAGTTCCTCTCCTCTGTCGCAGCTGCGGGTACTTCTTGCCGACAGTTAATAGCTAGGTGCCCTTCCCTTCCACACTTGAAGCATTTTCTCGTCCCCTTAAGGCAATTTCCAGGGTGCTTCTTTCCGCACTTTTGGAAAGTGGGGTGCTGGAACTTCTTAGTGCTGTTGGATTTATCCATCGGACCACCAGCATTGAAGTCCACCTTACGCTTCTTTTCCCCATGATACCCCTGTGATTCTCCGATCTCCATTTCAACCTTGAGGGCACATCAGACAATTTCCTCATAGCTGTCGAAGTCACGGATCACTAATGCTTTCCACAAGCTAGGCTTCATCCCACCAAAGAAGCGGTCAACCTTGCATTCGGGGGTAACGACAAAGCCGGAAGCGTATCGTTCAAGCCTTGTGAAGTTTTCCTCGTACGCTCCCACAGATTCTTCATCTTTTTTCTTGAGGGAAAGGAAGTCCCTTTCCCTCTTAAGATGGAGGGTGCGCGGAAAATATTTATCGAAAAACATCTTCCGGAATTCTTTCCATTCCAAAGCCTCAATATCCTCCTCAGGCTTCGTATTTTTGATCAACGTCCACCATTGATCAGCTTCACCCTCCATACGATAATCCACCAGGAGAACCTTCTCTTGTTCATAACATTGGAGGATGAAGAATATCTTTTCAATGGAGTTGATCCATTGCTCAGCGATCATGGGATCAGATGATCCACTAAAAGTAGGAGGCCTTTGTCTTATGAAGCTTTCAATAGCGACTTGTTCTTTCTTAGGGGGGGTTGAACGTTCCTCTTGACCCGTGTTTCTATTCAAAACTTGAGTTAGCTGAGAGAGAAGCGTGACAAAGTTCGCGATTCCCGCTCCCATTGGATTGGGCATCTCATTAGTACAATCATCACACTGATCTTCACAACGGTTGTTAGCCCGAGTTCTCCTATTACCGGCCATTGGCTGGAATAAAAGGAAAGTTAGGGGTAACACATAAAGGGTAATCCAAAGACAAAAGTTGATGACTTATAAATACACTTTAATCTATTTAACTCATGAGTCTATAGGATCCAATCCAGGCTTTTCATGATCTACCTTCTAACATATATTCCTAGGGGAATTTTTCCCTTAATAAGGGTTAATACTAAGCTTATGAATTTATCAAAACATATCCCCCGGGAGTGTCGTAACCCAGAGTGCAGCAAGGCCCGTTTTCGTGCACCAGTTCCCGTTCGAGTCTAGCTCAAAGTGGTGTTTTCGGGTTTTACCCCTAGGATACATCTGTGCCAGAGCCGCCTCTACCTGCTCGTATCCAGACAGGGATGTATTTTCTTGATAAACCACTTACTCAATACTTACCAAAACATAGGGATGTTTTTGTTATACTTATTATTGTATCTAAGGCTTTACTAGGGTTTCCTATTCCCAAAAATAACTAAACCTATCCTCTGATACCAACTATGACAACCCTGATTTTTATTACAACTTAAACATGCTTTATTACATAAAACTCCACTTGATACAACAAAGAAGATCGAGAGGTTTAGTGTATTTGGGGATTAGGATCATTACATAAAAAATTTAAACTTGAAATACAACATCTTTATTGAAAACTTCCTTTACATGACCACTATATTCCTTCGTACTTAGCATTACATGGGATAACCTGAGGACATGCATAAGAAAAGGGTGAGCTGTAAAGCCCAGTAAGGGAGTACACATGGAATAACATTAGGAGTACAATACATGTTAGGCAATAGGCATATCAATAGAGCATAAAAGAAACATGAACATAAAGGCATGATAAAGCATGGTAATCATAACATGGAAATGTGGCAACAACACTTAACATTGAATTAGCATGAGCCAAGGCTCATTGCACATGGAGCATGAGTAAACCCTCATTGCACTTGAAGCACGAGTAAACCCTCATTGCACTTGAATTATCATGAGTCAACACTCATTGCACTTGACGTATCATGATACTATACTTTACCCAATGCATTGGAGTGCTATAAGGGCACACCCTTCTTAAACATTTCATTTCATGCATAAGTGTGCCACATGGATAATAAAACATGGATTCATAAATCATAATCATTTATTCCACGATAAAGGAATATGTAATTCATACATGAAACTTTACAATCAATAAGTAAATGTGTATAAAGGTGAATACCCTTGATGGAGAAAAGGGCATGGTATTCACTACACAATGACATTGTCTTAGAAAATCGGTGCGATTTCGGCAGCGTAACGGCGTGACATAAGAATTCATAAAAAAAGGTTGATGAGAGAGAAAGGGGTTCCTCATCATATTTACATGTAATGGACAGTAAGGAGGTCATATAGATACATGTCCCAACAATTGTAATGGAATTTAGATTCATGATACAAAAGTATTTCTTGAATATAAAAGAGGAGAGAAAAGTTCCTTTCGGAATTTCGGCATAGTAACGGGTGTACATGGGAGGCATTTAATGAGAGAGAAAGGAGTCTCCCATCATTAAAACAATAAGAGGGCAGTATGGGGGAGGTTCAAAACCATACTCCAACATTCATAATTTAAATTAAAAGGGCAATACAACTTAAAGAAAATTGACAAAAATGAGAAAAGAAGAAAAAACCCTTACTTGGAAGTGTGCTTCCAAAGGCTAGAGAGAGGTTTGTGAGAGGCTTCTTGGGAGCTTGGGTCACCTTGAGAGGATTCTAGAGAGAGTAGGGAAGAGGTTGGACGAACTCCAAGGGCTTTGAGTGAGGAGGAAGTGGGATCTTGGGTGGGTTTATATAGGAAAGGTGAGGGAATTCTTTATTATTTATGTTTGGGACCCCTTATATTAAAATAATCCAAACCACAAACCATCCCATGGTATTTGCCCATGGTTTCTAGAAAAGGAAAGAGGAAAAAAATATTTTACAAGGCCAAGGTCTGAACTTATTAAAAAATTAGGGTTGCTTATGTGGAGGTGAGTCACACTCCCATGGAAATTAATTTAAAAAGGCAAAGTGTTGAATAAGTCTTGAGGGCTCCATTAATGCTTTGAAAAGTAAGTCAAACAAACCCAAAACCTCATTATTTTAATGATAAAACACATATTGGCCGAACATAAGGATTATGATATTTTATTACATCACCATTGGGTCATTATGATGTCATAAAACACATTATATATTTAAATGGTATTTAATTTTTACCCAAAAATTTGACTGTCTCAGAAAATTATGAAAAATTCACCGTTGGATAATTTTGACGTCATGATTCCAAAAATAATATTTATTTTATCTAAATAATTTTCTAAATATGTGAATTTTCACTTTTAAAATAAAAACCGACATTTATAAAAAATTCACGGGTTTTGACAGAAATGGCTTTCAAACCTTAATAAAAATGTTAATTGCATTCATAAAATTATAAGGTCATTTATATTTAATAAAAATTATTTTAATATTAATAATAATATTTTATTAAAATATTATTTAATTCAAAAAATCCCTTAATTTAATAAAATATAATTCTTAATTAAATAATAAACAAAAACACCATTTGTACTTTAAAAACTAATTATAATGTATCATAAATGACTAGAAATTATATTCATTATTATATACAAAAATAATGTACATGAACATGGTGCTACTTATTTGTTACATAACCCCTTAAAATAGCCGCATAAGACCTAAGGGTAAGGTGTGCGATGGTGACAGACTCTTGGGGCGGCTCGAATAACATCGCTCGAGTGGTAATCTCTATCAACTTCCACTTTTCCCGTAGACGGTCCCGTTCGAGCTTGACATAATGAAGCTCAGCTTGGGCTTGGTCAAGGGAGAAGCCCAAAGACACCACCTATTTTCCGAGCTCCGACAAATGGGCTTCGTATGGGGCAATTCTACTGGATGCGGCCATCGCTTCCTTTTTCTGAGTAAAATTGGGTTCGTTAAAGCCATATATTTATACTACTCAAGTGATCACTGTTCAACGGATATAAAAGTAACAGTCACAAACTTAACATAAAACTAAAGAAGTTGACATCTTATAAAAAACATTTTTCATAAAGAAACATTTAACTGGATCAAGAGGGATTTTCCATTAATGAAACTTTGGGTCATTACATTCCTAAAATAAATTATCAATGTAATTATCATCTAATAAAACTTTTCATTTATTTAGAGATAAATTATTCAATAAATAACCTTTGATAAATTCAAGAAATTATCATTTGATAATATTAATAATTATAATTTTTTTATCCACGTAATTATATTACGATAATTTTGATAATATATTTTCTGGTCTGATTATCATAAATAATTTTTTATATTTAACCCTTGATAATTTACTTCAAGATTATATTTGATAAATCTATTTATATTGATTTAATTTATATTTAAACACATTTTATGATTTGAGAAGATATGAAAAGAATTAATAATGAATAAAAAAAGAAAAACCAACCTAGGTAAAGGGGTACTGCGCACATGAGGAAGCTAAAAAGGAATGGGGTCGACGCAGTACTTGAAACTAGAAAAGAGATCCGTATTGGATCAACGAAGTTCAATAGTCATGGGAAAAGGAGTTTCAAGATAGTTTGATCTTGAAAAAAGTCCAAAATAGATAAAATCCAATCAGATCATATGAAACCCTTGTGACGTTTCAATAAGGGTAACTTCAATACCCCATTTAATGATCTGTTTCAACTTGAAATTGATTACTCAAGGTTTTAATTCATGTGATTAAGTTGTTTCTGACTTTAAATTATAAAAAGGGATGATTTACAAGATTTCCATTTCATCCAACATTAAAAATGGTGGTTTCCACGTTTTTGGGTGGAGAAGATGTACAATTATCTTATTAATTAATTAAAATAATAAAAAACAATTATTATTATTTTATACGAAAATTAAATAACTTAATAATAATAATAATTTGACCAAAAATGACTACAAACAAAAGTTATACCTTGTCTAAGGTAAAACCCCATTTTTAACCCAACTACGATATCGGATTTCTCATAAAATTCACCGTTTGAGAGATATTAATGTTTTATTATTTAAAAATTGGAATAAATAATTCATTAAAATAAAAGTTTTATTTTTGTGAGCGAGACATCCAAACGCCCGATGTTTACAAATTTTATACCCCATCTAGGGTAAAACCCTCATTTCAAATCCATCAGTGATCTCAAATTTCTCATACGACACACTGTTTGAGAGACATTTAATTATTTTTAATAAAATAATATATTAAATATTATTTAATAACTTTATCTCATGAGTGAGGCATCCAAATGTACGATGCCTTCGAATGTTATACCCCTCCTAGGGTAAACACCATATTTCAGACATAACAGTGGTCTTAGATTTTTCATATGACACACCATTTTGGATTTATTCAATTATTTTTAATAAAAAGTGTGAACTTAATATATTATGTTTAATATTTTTATTCATTCTTCACCGAGCACTACTGGAAATCGGATCTTTCCCAACACTTATATACACCCTTTCCCAACGGTTCTCCCAAACCGTTGGGAAAGGGGGGTCTTTCCCAACAGTTTGGGAGAACCGTTGGGAAAGGGGCCTCAAAACACCCCTTTCCCAACAGTTCTCCCAAACCGTTGGGAAAGACCCCCCCTTTCCCAACGGTTTGGGAGAACCGTTGGGAAAGGTGTGTTTTGAGGCCCCTTTCCCAACGGTTCTCCCAAACAGTTGGGAAAGACCCCCCCTTTCCCAACGGTTTGGGAGAACCGTTGGGAAAACTCAGCCCCAAATCCAACATTCACCCCCTGGAAATTTCCACCTATCCCAACAGTTTTGAGAACCGTTGGGATAGGTCTATCCCAACGGTTTTGAGAACCGTTGGGATAGATTCTTTCATTTCTTCCAGGTCTGCTACCCGAGAACATTATATAAATCTAAATTTTAAATAATTATGATAATACATATATATATTTATGAAATTATGTTTACAAAAGTGATGTTAGCTTAGTGGTTAAGTCGTTCGATTATAAACAAGGGGTGCTGGGATCAAATCCCAGCACATGTTTTTTTTTGAAATACATTTACCAACGGTTTTATATCCGTTGGAATAGATTTTCATATTACTTATACCAACGGTTTTGTAAACCGTTGGGATAGGTCTATACCAACGGTTTTGGGAAAACCGTTGGTATAGACCTATCCCAACGGCTTACTTCGCAACGGTTCTCCAAACCGTTGGTATAGGCTATACCAACGGTTTGGAGGCCTATACCAACGGTTCCAAACCGTTGGTATAGGTTAGTATTCTACTAGTGGAGACTTTGCGGGCCTCAAAATATCACACTAACTTAGTGTCATGATCCAAAAATATTTAATTGAACATTCCAATATGTTAACTGGAATTAAATTTATTTAACACATTTATCAAAATTTCCCTGATAAATCATTTTTTCCCACTTAAGATATTAATAATTTAACATAAGAGGGTTTAGGAATACCAGAAATAGTAATAGGATGTTACATAGGTAGTTTATGGAAGGGGTTTGCGGGGAACAATTGCTTGCAAAGGAGAAGTGGTCGTGAAGCATTAATAGTTCACAAAGTGAAGTTAGTTCACGAAGCAAGGCAGTTCGCAAAGCACTCACGCCACACAGTGCAAGGCAGTTGACAGAGGATGCAAGATAGTTCACAGAGGGTGTAAGAAAGTTCACAAAGGGACTAAAAACAATTCATGAAAACAATTTATGCAAACCAGCAGTACGCGGAAAAGTGGGTTTTATCTACCAGGTGAAAACAAGACTTCATGACATACTCATATATGTGTGAAACAATTTTGAGGTGATTCATAACAACAAAATATTACTCTGAAGGAGCAGTGAACACACTTTGATGAAGAGATAAATTATCTTTCAAATTGTTATGGGTTGTAAACCAGGAGAGACAATGAATCAGCTCCAAATATTACAATAACAGTGCACTTTAGTGGATTTAGTATATAGGAACATCTCCTTTGTATTCTCATTTAATGTATCCCAGTGCAGGTGAACCAACTGAAATTTTTGTGTCTTTTATATGCTTTTATTTTTGTTCATACGTTTCTATAAGAAATAGAGAGAAGAGTGTTTTGTTTAATGACGAAACAAGAGCTGAAGGGGGAGTAGTTTTAAACTGGCATACCCTGATTCACCCCCCCACTTAGGGTATTCAACCTAGCTGAGATAATAATTGGTATTAGAGATAAGGGTTAAAGTTAGAGTTTCTCTTTAAACATAATCAATAGATATTGTCAATCATAAAGAAATTCTGATCTTCAATGGAAATTATTTTCAGTTATGGAATAATCATATGAAACACTTCTTTTGATCATCAGGTATGAAATATGTTTAGAGCTACAATGTATTCTATTTTAGACAGTATGGATAGTGGATTTTTATTAGAAGCTTAATATAGAGAATTGGATGCTGATACTGAAGGAATTAATGCCTTAGGTGTGTGTGTGTGTGTGGGGGGGGGGATTTATCCAACCCAATCTACACAAAGGTTATTTCATGTAAGTCATTGCATGATATGTGGTAAAATCTTTTAAATATCTATGAAGGATATTCAAAAGTTTTATAATCCAAAATGCAAGTTTCATGGAACAAATATGAGGATCTAAGAATGCACCTCAATGAGACTGTAGATGCATTCTTTGACCGGGTGAATGTTGTTGTGCAAGAAATACATGGTCTCAGAGAAATTATTAAAGATGTAAATATTGTTAAGCACATATTGATAATACTTTCACCTCAGTTCAATCTAAAAGTTTTTATTTTGGAAGATAAAGATTCAAAGGAGTTGATATTGGATAACTTGCACAGTACTCTAGTTGCATACGAGATGGGAAATAATGATAATGATTATGTGAAAAAAGGTAAGTCCAAATAGGTGTAATTAAAGTCCATGAAGAAGATCACTATTAAATTTGATCAAGAAGAAGAATATATGGATGAATACATTTCATTCCTTTCATCAAATTTACAAAGAGTTAAAGGAAAGTTTAAAGGGAAGCTTCCACTTGCATGATTTTGATGTGGAAAGGTTGGAAATCTTGCAGCAAGATGCATTAGGAAGTTTTAATAAGATAATTATGATGAATTTGAAATTACCATGAATAATTATTCAGCCTATATGAAAGGTAAGAAAAATTTCAAGATAAATTTCTTTTAAAAAAATAATCTTCTTTCACAAGAAAATGACAGTTCAGAAGAATCTGAGGTTGAATAGATGGAGAAATGAAAAGACCATGGAGAAAATGTTATCGTGGAAGTTATAGGTAACTCCCATAAAAGGGAAGAAAGTGATAATGATAAAGAATAAGTATAAGTAAGAGTTAATATGCAGGGTGAATTAGAAGCCGCTCTTGAGAAGATAGATGTCTAAAGAGACAAAACAAAGAAATCTAACATAGTGGTTCATGATGCCAAACTTTATATGCAGAAGTAGGAAGAAGAGAAGTTCGAGTTGATGGAACAAATTGAAAAACATAATTATTCAAATATAGAGAACTCATAAAAGGCTATTGATTACAAGTTCAGAGTTGTTGAACAAGAAAGAGTGATCGATGATTTGACTATCATAGAAAAATGTCAAATCAAATGTATTGAAGAACTTGAAGAGAATGTTGTCAGCCTATGAATAAAATTAGATGGTCAGGAGATACTCCTGACTTCTGGTATGACATTGAGAAAAAAAAATTACTCTGGCAATAGAAAAGATAGAAGTGGATCATAAAGGTCCAGCAAAATAGAAGCAACAGTCAAATCAGAATGATAAGGTTGGTATGGGGCTTGATCGCAAAAAAAAGTTCATAGTGATTGATGTGAGACCGCAGACACCCACTTCAAGGTTAAAAATTGAGTTTGGTACAAATCAAAATCATAGGGTTCATAAAAATCATGGAATAAAAGGTTGTATGATAATAAATCACTAGAATACACCTCATATTAGATGTTAATATTTTGGAAAGATAGTACATTATCAAAACATATATTACATAAAAAAAAAGGGATCAAAGGGAATGAGAGTAACAAAGGAGGCCACATAGATTTCAATATTCTGAGAATGATTTTGATGGTCATTATTTCTGGTGTGGAGGATTCAGACACATGTCTAAATATTGTTCATTAGCAATGCAAAGGAATGTTCTGAAGAAGACTGAAAGTGTTTGTAAGAAACAGATCAATGAATCATCAAATGGGTTGAAAATGAAAAATCAATTTGCAGCCCTACAAGATGAAGATGATCTATCATACTCTGAGGAAGATCAAGATTACCAATCCATAACAGTTATGAAGTAAAATATGTGAATCAAAAAAGAAAAGAGCTAAGTAGATAGTGGTTGTAGATATTTCCCTTAAAGAATTAGATTATTATGGAGTATGGATCCTTGATAGAAGATGAGCATCCTATATGATGAGAAATAAGGATCTAGTTACAAGCATCAAATATGACAAGGATAGAGGTGTCAAATTTGAAAATGATGAAGAACTAAAGATTTTTGGATTAGGAAAAGTTAAATCTGGGGGTAAATATATGATATGTGTTGATGTCTTGGTTATCTAAGGTCTCAGTCACAACTTTTTTAAGTGTTAGTTAACTGTGTGACTTAGAAAATTCTATAAGATTTACCAATAAATTATGCATTGTCAAGGAAAAAAATGGTACAATTGTTTTACAGGAAAAACACATAAAGAGTAATCTCTACATTTTGAGTGGAGAATAAGATATATGTTTTCTATCTAGAGAGAAAGATAATATATTGTGGAATAAATATCTTGGCCATATATGTCAACCATCCCTGGAAGATCTGGTCAAATGTGATGTAGCTCGAGATCTCCTAAAACTATCACACGATCATCCAGATTCAACCAGAGTGCTTGAATTAGTGCATGTAGATGTGTGTGGACATATCTCACAAAGATCCATTAATGGGAAGAGGTATGATATTCTTTTCATTGATGATTTCAGCAGGATGACATGAGTATTTGTCATTTCCCACAAGTTTTTCATGTTCAGTTTCATAAAAAAATATCGAAGGGAATCTGAAAGGATTTTTGGATAGAAGATTATGAAGTTTCATACTGATAATGGTATGAAATTCACAAATAGCCAAGTGGAATATTATATTGAGAAACATAAGATAAGGAATCAAGTTTCGAAAGTGATAACTACTTAAAAAAATTAAGTGGTTGAGAGGAGGAATCATATCATAGATAACATGGTTAGAACAATGCTTTTTGAAAAGGACTTGCCAGAGAAATTCTGGAAGGAAGCTATCTTGACATTAATCTACATACCCAATAGGGCTCTGTTGTGTCTGAAGGAAGAAAAGACTCCATATGAGATGTGGTACAGAAAGAAGACAACATTTAAATAATTTAAAATATTTGGAAGTAAGTTTTTTATTATCAATAAGAAGTAACACAAGAAATTTGAATCTCATGGAGATGAGGGGATATTCCTTGGATATTTGGAAAAAATCAAAGCATATAAATTCTTTAACAAGAGGCTGGGAAAATTAGTTGAAAGAAATGATGTAAATGTAGTATAGAATGAATATAATCTTCATCAACACAGTGAACAGTTTCCCGATGATAGTGATGAGGAGGTAAACAACTCAAGTGGAGCAGAAGTGGAAAATGCTGATTCAAAAGAAGATACTGATGATGAATAGAAGGAAGTCAAATATGTATCTGAATAGAAGTTGAAGAGTTGAGCTGAAATTGAAAGGAAAAATATCATTGGTGATCAGGTAGTGCCATTTCAAACACGAATAATGAAGTCTTTTCAACAAAAATATTTCCTATCTTATATAATGACTAAATGTTTTGAGGAAATAGCTGGAGATAAAAACCAGGTTCAAAATATGAATGAAGATCTTGTCAAAATAGAGAAGAATCAGACATGAGAGATTTTTTTGAGATCAATAGGTTAGAATGTCATCAGGACCAAATGAATCTTTCACAATAAGATAAATGAATATGGTGTAGTTATTAGAAACAAATCACAACTCATGTGCAAATGGTACTTCCAGATAGAGGCTATCGATGTTGATGAAACATGTACACCTATTGAAAGGCTAGAGAAAATTAGATTATTCTTGGCCATAATAGTGCAAAGAAGTTTTAAAGTTTTCCATATAGACATCAAGTAATCATTTATGAATGGTATTCTAGAAGAAGTGTATATTGATCATCCATATGGGTTTCTCATTCATGAAGATGAGAAAATAGTTTTTTGGCTGAGAAAGGTGCTATATGGGTTGAAATAAGCACTAAGAGAATGATATTCAAGTCTGAATCAGTTTTTGAAGAAGCTCAATTTTCAACATGGTGGATTTGATTACAATATCTATATCAATAATGAAAATAATCAAAGGATGATGGTATTAGTGTATATCGATGACATAATTTTCAGTGGACCAGATGAAGTGTAGTGCAAAAAGTTCACCAAATTCATGAAAAGCGAGTTCTAAATCTCAATGATTAGTGAACTAACCATTTTTCTTGATTTATAGGTGACAAAAATAAGGAATGAAACATTTATTTCATGATCCAAATATGTTGAGGAGGTTTTGAGAATATTTGGAATGGATAATTCTAAGAAGATAACGACTCTGGTGGCCACCTGAATTAAACTATCATGAGATGATGAAGGTAAATCAGTTAATGTCACATGATATAGGAATATCATTGATAGTCTATTATACTTGATAGTTACAAGACATGATATTGTTTTTTCCACATGAAAATTAGCACAATATCAAAATAATCCCAAAAAAAAATCCACTTTCTTGCAATAAAAAAGAATACTTAGGTATATCAAAGGCATAATGGATTTCAATTTATAATACAATGAAAAATATTAGAAAGAGTTATTGGGATATATATATGTATATTAGGATGGATCAACAGATGATAGAAAACCAACACCAAGTTGTTCATTCTATATTAGAGGACTATGTGTTTCTTAGCTAAGAAAGAAACAATATTGCATTTCATTGAGCACCACATAAGCTAAATATATTACAGCTACTCAAACTTGTATATAGTTATTTTGGATGAAGAGACAAATTGATGATATGGGAGTTGAAGTAAAGTATTCAATCATAATCCATTATGATAATTCAAGTGCTATAAATCTTATCAAAAATCCAGTCCATCACTCATGGATGAAGCACATTGAAATCCAGCATCATTTTATCAAGGAGATGGTGGAACATGGGCTTGTGAAGTTGGATCATGTGCCTATATAACTACAGGTTGTAGATATTCTAGGTAAGGACTTACCCAAAGAGGTTTTTGAATAACATCAACTCACTCTTGGAGTTCAGTCGACTCCCCGCACTTGAAAAAGTGTGGATGTGGGACCCCCTCTCCCCAAGGTATGGTGTGTTTTCCCTTATATGATGATATGTGTTATTTACCCTATTACAAACCATAAAGAAGTTACCTCCAAGTTCATTAAAAAATGGGGAGAAAATATATTGCTAAATAAAGGGGGAGAATTTGATAGGGGGAGTAATGAAGAAGGGGGAGTTTTAAATCCAATGATGCTAAATATGTTAGATCAAAGGTTATATACCATGATACATAGGGATCATGATTAACGTAGTTGAGTGGTTTTGGAATGAAGTGATTCATTGATGAAATTTTCATACTACTATTGTTTCTCACATAGAGCATGACTCATGGGGTCTTAGAGTGTGTGTTGAGTAAATCTTTGATTGTCAATAAAAGTTTTGAAGTGTTTTCAGCAAACCCAAAGGAGGGTATTGTTGGGAAAAAATCCATCAAGGTTGCATCTCGGTGTTTTTAGGGTGATTGAATTTGTTGATAAAGCCAGATGACCATATTTTAATATGGTTGGTGTTACCAAAACAGATGCATTTAAAGGAGTTTGTGGAATATAGTTCACAAACAGTGAAGCGTGGAGTTAACAGACCACATAGTATCACATCTGCGCTATGTGGACTATAAAGGAGGTATATAGAACTGCGAAGGAAGTTGTCATTTGTGGATAAAAGGGATGAATTAATCAACCCAAATAGGAGGTCAGTTCATGAGAGGCTAATAATTTTTTGGTTAGAGGTGGTTATTTAAGGTTGTCACAAATGGTTCTTCATTTTTGGGTGAAATTAGCCAGCAAAAGGAAACATTCACTATACAGACCATATAACAAGTTCGTAGTGATGGATAATACATAATGGAGTTTTTGGTAATTATGATTAGCAGATTTTTAGGATTTATTTTAATATATAAATAACCCTAATAACATCATTAATAATATTTAATTTTATAAGAGAGCATCATTGTTGGAAGAATTTGGTGAAATTCAAAAGAGGTTTGTGAAGAGGTATTTCATGAAGTAGGTGTTTCACAAAGGAGTTAAGTTTGTAAAGGAGAAATTCCAAAAAGGAGGTAGTTCACGGAAGGGGTTTGTGGGGCATTATTGCTCATGAAGGAGAAGTGGTTGTGAAGTGTTATTAGTTTATGGAGAAAAGTTAGTTTGTGAAGCAAGGTAGTCTGCAAAGAACTTACACCACACAGTGAAAGGTAGTTTGTGGAGGATATAGACAGTTTACAGAGGGTGAAAGGAAGTTCACAAAGGGACTAAAAATAGTTTGTGAAATAAATTTTTGAAAGCTAGTATACGGAAAAGTGGGTTTCATCTAAAAGGTGAAAACAAGAATTCATGGCACACCCATATATGTGTGAAATAATTGCGAGGTGATTCAAAAAAATAGAAGATTACTTTGAAGGAGCAGTGAGCACACTTCCGTGGAGAGAGAAGTGAGCTTTCAAATTGTGATTGGTTGAAAACTATAAGGGACAATGAGTCTACTCCAAACATTTTAATAGCAATTAACTTTAGTGGATTTGGTACATAGGCACATTATCTTTGTATGATCCTTGGGCATAGTCCAATTCTGGTGAACCAAGTAAAATTTTTGTGTCTTGTTCATGCTTTAATTTCTGTTCATACATTGCTATGGGAAAGAGAGAGAAGAGTGTTTTGTTTAACAAAAAAACAAGATCTGAAGGGGAAATATTTTTAAACTGTCATACCCTGATTCACCCCCTATTAGAGTATTCAACCTAGTTGGGCTAACATATTACGTGGACAATGGGGAGATTGTGGTGTAAAAGTGGGTTTCATGGACCCAAATTGAGCTTTACTTTTGATTACCATGTCATATATATAGAGATTCATGCATGATTTTATGTTACTATTATAATGTTATAATTTCTTAGTACACCATTTACATGGTAATTTCCTTGGATTATTTGTCATATCAATAGGTAATAGCAGTTCCTGACTACAATCAGAACTCCAAAAAACTATGTCAATAATCTTAAACATATGTCATATGGTCTAAATATATCATACTAATGAGACATAAATTATGTTTGACTATCAGGTGTTATGACCATGTATATTAATCACTCGAATTGAGATCATTATCAACGTGTACCATTTTATTGTGTACTTTAATACAAGAAAAAAAACCATGATATTTATGTTGAGGTGAGATAGCCTATGTTGGGTATTTCATTAATGGTATGAAAATGATTAAATGATAAAGATAAGATTTATCACTTCTGAAAAGAAAGATACATCTTATGCCTAGATGGACCAGATAGCCGTACCTTTATTAAATTCATGGTCATGGTAGAAGAAGGTAAGTCCATCTAGTAAGATCATAAAATAATAAAGTAAAAAATGATGATTACACAAAGTGTGTGTAATGCTTTATGAGATATCATGAGATAAAGAGATCATATTACACAACATGTGTTCATCATAGGTTATCATATCTATGACTAAACCTTACCTCCTTAGGGGTCATGATGTGTTACTAGATATCTCTCTTGTTCTATGTATATAACTCACTACTATAGAGATAAGGGTCCAGATGGTCACACATAAAGCATATTCAAAATCTTGATCAATTATTATTAAATGGAGTTTAGGAAATGGTGGGCCCTTCAGTGGGGGTTGGGAGATGTACAACATTAAATGATCACAAGGAACTAAATAAATTTAATATTATTCATGTTTAGAAAAATATGCATCAAACTTATTAATACATTTTCTTTTAAAGTTATTCAGTGAATACAAAGACAAATATCTTTTGAAAGAATATTTAATATTTAATATTTAATTTTTTTTAAATACTTTATGGTAGAGTGAAAAGTTGAGTTAAGGGATAAGAATCTATCATGTAACATTATTTTAATGTTATAGTAGGTGATAAATTACTTATGAAATTTGTGACACGTTAACTAAGTCATAAGTATTGAATATGGCTTATTTATCAGGTGAAACTTATTAATGGGACAAAGTATAATTTTAATAAGTTTTTACCTACCTATATAAAGAATAATAATCCCAAAATTTAGGGGATTATTAATTCCATTGAATTTGAGAGACCCCCTCTCTAAGTTATAGAGAGAGAAAGTGAGGTTTGAGGCACCCCGATCCAAGAATGAATTCTTGAATTGAAGTAGAGGTGTTCCTACGATTGCGACAACATCAAAGAGACATTCATTTCTCTATGATAGCACCTAGAACATGAGTATCGCTAATTAAAAAGATTTTAGAGTGTGTGGATTATCTAGAGGGTTTTGTCTTCGGTTCCTTAAATCAATGATCATCGACGATGAGTGAAATGATTTTTTAGTTTAAATTGAATGAGGTATGGTTAAAATTTAATATTTTTATGTTTAATTAGATCACATAGGATCCTTGAGTTTATAATCTTATTGAGATTCACTGAAAATGACATTAGTACATTGACCACAACATAGAAATTTCAATTTATTACATCTTTGATGAATGCTTTGTACCAACCAATGGTATCAAAGTATTTGTATAATTAATTAACTTAAATTAAAATTTAATTTGTATAAATTCAAGTAGAGGGTGTCAGAACAGTCCCAATGCCACTGATGATGCTTCAATTCAAGGTCAGATGACCAAGTTATGACTACCAAAAGGTCAAAAATCAGATTTATGGGCTTTAAGAATTAAAACATGTTATATATATAGTTCATAGAAAATGGTATGAACCACCAAATGTCAGTGGTATAAAATGTGTGGCTAGTGATTGTTGACTGGGTGGGTGTCTGAATACTTATAGATAGAAAAATAAAAAAATATTAATAGGGGAAGTTTGAATATGAAGAAAACACAACAATAAAAAAACCTAAAGTCTAAGCCTACCTAATTGTCTCAAAGAAAAGAAAAAAGGGAAAAAAAGTTTATTGCTAGTGGCAATCTTCCACCTGCGACCCCCCTTACCACCCCAATTAAAAGGGCGACTTACTTATGAAGTCCCGTACCATTTGGTGCGAGAAAAATATTTTTAAAAACTTTTTTTATATGTTTTCTAGTGGTGCCTCAACCCACCCGTCCCTTATGAGGCTAATTAGGGCTTAGAACTCCTCCAGGGGGTTTAAAAATACCTCAGGTTCCCATAAAAATCCCAAATATTCCATAAAATATTTAAAAATATGGAGAGTTTTATAAAAATATATTTGGGACCGTGCAATGAGTTTTTTTGAATTATAATTTAATTAAATTATTTTATTTCATAATTAATTTCTTTGAGTATAATTAATTGAAAATTTAATTTTATACTATAAATATATAGCGCATCGACTGATCATGAGTGAGACTAGCCAATGCATGTCTGTTATTTTATTTATTTATTTAATTATTGTTTTTGTGCGATGTTTATAATAATTAATAATTAATGATAATCTACACACCGTTTCTATATATAATTATATGTATAAGTGGTTGTGAATACATTAATGATTTTATTCATGTGTATTTTACAATCTTGAGACCCCTCATTTGTGTGTGAGTATTTATATATTATGATGAGGATGTAAGAATATGTTGACCACACTGAGACTTAGCGGTGTACCATATGATACATAAACATGTTGGATGGGGTGGACATTGTGACTCGAGTAATATGCAACTCGGGGAGTTACCCCTAGGGTCTTAGTTAATCCATTATTCGATCAATTGATAAACTAATAGTAAACACTCATAAATAATCATTTTATTTATTTATTTATGCATGGTTTATTTTTACTATGTATGTGTATTTTATATAATCACATAGAATAACAAACTATCTTTCATAGATAAAATGAATGAGTTTTTAGTGAATATTTATATTTAAATCATGATTAAGTTGTGAGTGTGATCACATAGAACTATAATTTTAAATAGAAAATGTTTTCATTCATCGAGTATAACTATAAATACCTTAAAGAAAATGCCAATTTAAACATACTCCATTGCTTAAGCTTGAACAAAACCATGCGTTTGAGGTGCTCTCCAGCCCTAGTTGAGGGTGTCTCTTACTATTGAAGAATTCCCATGAAAGTGGTGGGCCGACTTAACTAAATCTGGAAAAAAATAAGTAGTCATAAATAGATTATTGTAACTTTAGTGAAAAATCATTAATTAATACAAGGTTACTATTTATAGAAGTTGATACTTCACTCAATAGATCAATGAGCTGCGAGTTAATGAATTTGGTCAGCCAAAATCCTAACTTGAAGCTCTCTAAGTAGTGTTGTCATCATATCTTAGACTATAAGGAGATATTTTAAGGATCATTTCCACTAGAAAACTCAAATGTATGAGTATCCAAAATCCAATAGTTGAGGGCTATTAGGATTTGATAAAATAGTGGGAGGACATTTAAGATTATTAAATCCATAATGTTTAATTACAAGTAATAAAAATAAAAGTACCAATCTTATAAAGTTTTATTTTGTAGAAAATGGAAGTGATACAAAAATAATACTACAATAAATATTGGATAATGAACATATCCTAACCAGTACTAATTTTCAATATTTTTACATGTACTTACACATAGTACTGCGATATGAATGGAAATTATGTGTGTTCAAGTCCCCATTACCTGTTATTCCACGTCAAAAAGTAAGTAAGGGTGAAATATAATCTTATAGGAGACACATGGATAACACATATTATTTTTACATCATAATTTTGTCATTGATGCCCAGTGATTTCTGAAACCAACATTAGGACAAGGATTTTTTACCATATTGACTCATCTTTGAGATAATTGTGAGGAGAAAACGAAGCAAGAAATGAATGAGATTATTATTATCTCATCCTTATCATTAAATTACTCAAGTTTCATTAAGAATTATAAAATTAAAATTATGTATAAACTACATAAATATCTTTTGGTTATGGTTTTCCAAGTTTATAAGAACTTAAAGAATGTTAAATATTTAGTTCTTATGGTGAACAAGTTGAAAGACATGGTTAAAAACCCATGAATATTTCTAATTCAATGGATATTTTATAATGAATTTATAAGAAACCAAAGTTAAAGAGGGAGAGAATTGAATAAGTGGTTATTTTCTTATCATATAGAAAGATATGTCACTAGAAGTGAAATTTCAATGATTAGAAGAAGAAGAAGAAGAAAAAAATGCTTCTATTTTAGGTATATTCATCATTGAATGTAATATTTATATTTTAATTATTGTGTATTATATACTATATATGTGTTACATATTTGTATCCAAATACAATAACCAAGAAAGTTCAGAAACATTAGAAGGAGTAAGGTGAATTTTACAAGTGGCTAAGAAAGGGTGATTCCTACATCAGCAGTGAGAATCACATGACTTCTAATTGCCCAATGCATTGACTCTAGTTAAACTATTACCGTGTATTACCAAAACATTTACCACATATGTCCATTAGTCATAATGAGACATTATTTCATTTTAGAATGAATTTTATTTGTGGTGTTTCATACTCAACCAATAGTTCAGTAATACTTGAGTCATTGGCAATAAATGACAAATATGAAATATAAGACTCAGTAATACCCAATTGTGGAAATAGAAATATTTATCAAGTAAAAATAAAAGTAGTTGTCAAGAATATACTCAATATGGTGTTTAGACTCTTTGGAGATAAATATATTAAGTATTATTAATATACTCACTTGTTAAGTTTTAGTCAAAGAAATCTTATGAAATAAAGGTGAGATGTAAAGCTTCCAGAGATAGTTTTACTTAACCACATGAACTATTTTAAGGAGAATATAGAGGTAAGTTTATATAATTCATAACATTCCTTTAATATTTAAGGAATATAATAATGAATTATGGAATATTCTTGGTTAGAAGATATGATTTTCTTTAGGCCCATGAGCTAAAGAATATCTTAACCAAACATCCATTTAACATTAAAATATAGAGCATATTTATTTCCAAAATCACATTTCACTATAAACTTTAGAGCCATGATTTTAGTAAAAAGAGGATTGATTATGAATCTTACATGAATAATTTGATCATTAAAATGTAGAGTGGATTTATTCCTAAACTCGCATTCCCTTATACACATCATAATTATGATGTAAGTAGAATTAGGATCAATGATGAGTCTTATAAGTCATGTAAAGTCTTCCATTATCTTTTCAAGACCTAATTTACAAATAACAACATTAACCCATAACCATAACCATATCCCAATGATGAAACCACATTTTTTCAATTTCTTTTTTATCAATTTTTAGTATAAATAATATAAACAGTATCTTATAATAATATAAATATATATATTTTTTATTTTATAGATTGGATAATGAGTTTAATGTGAAAATGATCTAAATCACGATTTTAGTGATTTTATATATTTGTGGATTTAATGAACCATCCATATATTGATATTTGAATTTGGAATTTAATTGTTTAAAAGATTTTAATTATATTTTTAAATGTTTTTATTTATTATGATCTTAATATAGACATAGCTTGCATTAAAATTGTGATTTTTCTATTTTTTTAAGTTACCCTCATGTAAGGAGTATAATATGTATAAGGGAAACTTCTCCAAAGTTATTTAATGGTAAAACATATATGGAAACCCAAGATAATCATATAAAAATAATTTATTGATTTCATGGTTTAATTAACACATTCCACAAATAGTCACACAAACCATGGATCTAAAGGTTTAGTGTCTTGGAAACTAGATATATAAACATCTTATTTTACAGAACTTATGAAAATTTATCCATAAAAATTCTTCTCTAGACCCTCTTTTAGACATCTTATATTATATAATCATCTTCATGACCCAGGGAATAAAAACATAAGAAGGGGTGAGCTCGAATGATCAGTAAGGTAAATATATCAACTAGTCATAACAATTAGTTCTTAAATACGAGGGAAAGCAATAGTAAAGAACTAATATTAGATAAAAAGATCCTAAGTTCATAAGTGATAAAAAACTTGATTGATCATTAAAGATCACGACATAGGAACACAAGACCAAAGAAAGTCCATAAAAACATGTCTTAGAAACATATAAAGAACATGAAATCAATAAATAAGAAAGCACAATATCTTTAGAACATAGAATATCATAAAAATTTAGAATACTTTGAAAATAAAGAACATTTTAGAGAATTAGTGGCACAAACATAAGCATAAGAAAACATTGTGAACAAATCCAAGTATGTACACCCTTTAATTTTATGAAAAAATCCAAGTATGTCCACCCTTTATTTTTGTGAACAAGTCCAATTATATCCATGCATCATTATCTCATGAGATATAAAACCACAACCAATGCATTGGAGGAAAATATAGTACTTCACTCATCATCATCCATACATACGAGTTCCACTTAAAATCAAATCATTCATCATATCATAAATAACTAACGTAAATAAAAATATATTTCATAATTTTTCTAAATGGTATCACATAAAAAATACGACCATTTTATAAAAAAACATGATCACCCAAAACTAGAATATATCAAGTGATTTATGAACCATTAATTTATTAGATAATAATCCTTTGAAAATGAAATAGAAATAAAAAAAAGATTTTTCTTAATTTTTTTTCTTAATATCATATTAAAAAGATGTTATTTTCAAGTCACATTCAAAAAACCTTTTTTTGAATTGAAGAGAAACATCTTAAAACATTTATTTGAAAAAAATCCAATAAATAGACCTTTAAAATAAATAAATTATATGTAAAAATGTGATGTATAAGAGAAGAATATATGATCATTAAAAGGAAAATCCTTTAAAATATTTAAAAATGTCTTTATTGAAAACCCACATCATTAAAAGAACATTGAAACCTTAGTTTTAAAATAAATGGGAATATAAGGATCATTAGAGATAAAAAAATTTGAGTTTCCACCAGGGAAATTAGAACATTTTTGGGGTGTAAAAACATGGGTATTGAGGGGAAAATTCATTAAAAGAGATATAAATTATTCTCAACAAAATTTCATTTTCATAAAACAAAAGATTCATCAAGGAATAAGAATTTTGTGTGAAACATGATTTTCCTATAAAATAATGTGTTAATACAAAATAAAATTATCATAGGTTATATAAAATAATACTTGAAAAGGTTTTAGATAAATAAAAGTTATTACGACTTAAGGGAAGGATTTGAGTCACAAAAATCCCTTATCTTTACTCCTACTTAGTGGAATGTCATCCAACCTCTTATATAAAAAATAACTCGATTAATCACCTATTTCATAAAATTATTCATTTATATAACCTTTTATACAATTAATTTATAAATATTCAATACATGTTTATTAGTTAGTTATTATATATTTTAAAAATCAGGTGTCATAAATCTTGATCGTTTTAAACTAATTTTGCAATGGCGATGTTTTTATTCATTCTTATCCCAAATTTAATCATTAATAGATCATGCAGAGTACTTTAAAATATTTTTTAAAATAATTTATAAATTTATAATTGTATTTATTAAGTTTTTTGGTAACATTTTGTGATGATGAAATCGAAGACGAGCTCGTTTTGGCGAGTTTAACAAATAAAAGGTGATATATTAATATCATCATTTAATGTTAATATTATGAATCCAGAATCATTTTAAAATATTTAATAAATCATTATTACTTTTTGTTACTAGAATATAACATTCCTTAATCATATATTATATAAACATTATAACATCACTCATGTAGGTGGTAAAAGAGACCTAAAAAGGTGTGTGTTATAATGATTTGAATGAGTAAGAGAATGTTATTATATAATGTTAATATAAATTTTAAGGAATCTTGAACATGTCATAAGTATCACATATCTTTATTAAACTCATTATTATAACTATTCAAGATGGTTGGTTATGAAAAATTAAATTTATTGTTTGTGGAGGCAGTAGTCCACACATACGCATGATTAACGATCCCATTTCTCAATGAATGGGAGGAATGATGGTATATGAAAAATGATCATTTTATAATTTTATTTTTTACATATAAAACCTATTTATTAATAAAATACATCCTTTTAACTATCCTTGAGAGATGTTTATGGAAAAAACTGCATCGTGTCATGGAGGCAGTAATCCACACATTTACACGATTGATGTTATTTTGTTTTATTAGTGGTTGGAAAGGATTGAATACTTATTTTATAAATAATATAATTAAATTTAAGTATAATAATTATAATTATTTAATTATATTAAAAATGTTATAAATGATTTTAGGAATTATTAGAATAAAAGAAAAGACTAAGAGAAGGCAATACTCACATTGGAATCTTCAATTTCTCTTAGAAAACTCCTTGGAAGTGAATTCCTTAAGAAAACTTAAGCTGAATAGAAGATTATATAGGTGGGAGAGGTTTATAGGAGGATAATAAAGGTTTATTTTAAAGTAATAGTTCAAAGTTTAAGTGTATCTTTGAAAGGGTGGCGACATTATCCTTTTATAAGAGAAGCAAAAGACACTTTTAGAAACACACATCATTTTTTAATAATTCCATGAAACTATTTAAAGGTAAATGGATAAAAATTAGAAAAAGAGGGAATGTGGGACAAGATAAGGTATAAAATTCTCTCATCCATTTATTTTTAGACAAGGTAAGAGTGATCTAAGGCTTTTTTTTTACTTTTAACCTTTTACCCAAATTAACTTTTACCTTGGTAATTAATTTTTATCCTTAGTAATTAACATTAATGAAAAAATTAAGATTGTAAACTTTTACCTAATTTTAACCTTTTGATTTAAAATTTGAAAATCATTTTAACACATAAAATTTTGAATGTTTTTAAGATTTAATTTTAAAATAAACACACTAAGTCACGTAAAAATAGTTTTTAGAAAAAAAATGTTTTTAACTTTTAAATTTATACGTATGATAAAATTATATTTGATACTAATATCAATGACATAAATTAATTTATTATAAAAAAAATAAAAGGTAAAAGACTTTAAGGTAAAGAAAAAACCAAATCTCACCATCTAAACTCTTAATTAGAAGAAAATATTGAAAATATTTTTTTTATTATAGTAACATTTTAATTTAGTTTAAAAAATATCAAACTTAGGATTATATTTCAAATAATATTTTAAAATGCATAATTTTACTCTTTAAATATATATTTTATTTCTTAAAAGTTTTTGTAATCTTTCTAGATAAGATTACATAATGATAAAACCATAAAAATTATAATTTTCGCGAAAATTGTATTTTTCAACTGAAAATCAACCTATCCAGAAAAAACTCAAAAATACATACTAAGTAAATTTTGATGTGATGAATTCATAAATGAATTTTATTTTATAAAATTAAAATTCTAAAATTCTAAAATTTATCTTTTATAATAAAACACATAATATAAAGAAAATGGATTTTATTAAAAATAACCTTTTCAATATTAACTCATATTAATTATTTACCTTCTAAATATTTAATGGTTTACCATATTAGTCTTTATTATTGCCTTATTTATAATTTTATCTTAATATTATATGGTTTTTTGTCAGTTGGTGTAGCATGTAATACAAATTATCTAATATAGCATCAGTTTTACAAAGTTTAGAATCTTAAGCCACTACATTCTACCCCCTTAAAATAATTTCATCCTTGAAATTTTATTACATAAAGGAAAATAAGAGAGGGTACTTTTCTCTCATAATATCCTTAGGTTTCCACATAACTTTATTGAACTTATGATTTTTCCACATAACTTTGACCAAATTAGTGGTCTTTTTTGTAGTACCTTATCTATTTAATCCAAAATTTCCATAGGTTATTCTTCATATGAGATATCATGTTCCAGTTGCATGAATTATGAATTCAACATACATGATGGGTTTGGAATGTACTACCTCAAAAGCAATACATGGAATACATAATGTACTTGAGAGAGGTTTGTTGGTAGTGCTAAGAGATAAGATACTACCCAACATGATCAAAGATCTCCAAGGGACCGATGTATCAAGCGATCAACTCCCTTTTCTTCCCAAATCTCATAACCTGGTTTCAAGGAGATATCCGTAGGAATAACTTGTATCTAAATTAAAACTCTATATCTCATCCAAAATTATCTGTATAGATATTATATAAACTTTGTTCTATTTTCATATGTCACTAAATGGTTTGAACCATCTCTATCATTTCTTGGACAAGGTCAGGACCTATCAGCTTCCTCTCACCAACATCATCCCAGCATTTTGGAGTCTGAAATATCTTCCCATACACAGCCTTATATGGTTCCATATGAATTATATAATATAAAATTTTTTTATATGATAACTCTACTAAGGAAAGGTGTTAATCAAAATATCCTTGGAAATCCATCAAAAAAGATCTCATCACATCCTCTAGAGTTTGAATTTTCCTGTTAGATTAACCATCTATCTGAGGATGATATGTAGTGCTAAAGCTCTTCTCTATCTCCAATTATTTATGAATAATTCTCTAAAACCTCAAGGTAAACCTCAAATTTTGATTATATACAATGGATAATAGTACTACATACAGCCTTACAACTTCCCACATATATATATATATCTTGGTGAGTTGGTCAAGGGGAAAATATTATTTGATGGTAATAAAATGTGCTGACTTTGTAAGGTGGTCAACTACAATGCATATGGCATTGTGACCTTTGGATGTTTTGGGGATCCCTACAATGAAGTACATGGTAATGTTTTCCCATTTCCATATAGTTATGGGTAATGGTTTCATAATCCTTTTATGATTTTATCACTCTACATTAACTTACTAACATACCAAGCATTGAAATATTTACTCTATGATTTCCCTTTTCATGTTATCCTACTATAAGTTTTGCTTCACACCTCTATAAATCTTTGTTCCTCCAGGATGGATACAGAAGGATGGGCTATATGCATCATACAAAAGACCCTTATTTATTTTTGAAATAGACATGACACATATCTAGGTTTGAAACCTTATAACTCTATCTTTATTAATTTTGAACTGCATAATATTCACTACCTTTTTATATAGCTCTAAATTATATTTCCCGGCTTCTTTGATATTCACATGAATGGATGGTTGAGTAATCACTTGGGTAAGATACAATTTATCTCCACCCATTATCAGTTCAAGATTAATCCTCTGAAAATCCATAATTATTTGGTATTTTTAAATCCTCATCATGGATAGAGTAGGATGGTCTTTTCTACTCAGAGCATTAACCACCTTGTTTGAATTTTTAGGGTGATAATGTATTGAGCAGCCATAATCTTTGATTAACTCTAACTATATCATTTGGAAAATTCTTGACTCTTTTTGTGTGAATATAGACTTTAAGATATTATAGTCAATATAAATATCACACTTATCACCATAAAGATGCTGCTGCAAAATTTTCAATACAAATATTTCTACCACCAACTCTACATTAGGAGTTGGGTAGTTCTTCTCACGAGTCTTTAATTGTCATGATACATAAGCAATTACCCTCTCGTTCTACATAATAACACATCCCAAACCCTTAAAAGCATCACTATATATCACAAATTGTAACGACCCAAAGTTTTTTAATGGAAATTACCTTCTTATAATTATGTCATAAAATAACATGAAATCACAACATAATGAACTACTAAGTGATAAGTGACCTTTAAACATAATTTTGTCACTCCTATGTTTGGAATTTTGAAAATCCAACATACACGGTTGTGTTCAAGATGATTTTTGGAGTCTAATGAAACAAAAATAATTTTTGGTGAATAGTGACCTACCCTTATGAATAGTAACATGCCCTTATGAATAGTAATATGACCCTTATGAATAGTAAATCATTTAAAATAAGAGTAACATTACTAATGAATGATTAAATAAAATTTAGACATATAATAAAGTGACAATTTGACCTTAGTAAATGTTTTGGTATTTTGTAAGTCATAAATAATTAATTATAATTAATCAATTAATTTAAAAGAATATTTATTCCCTATAATTTATTCATAAATTATTTAATCAATGTATTATTGTTTTAGATAATTTTATAAGACCCTGCGTAATTTTTGAAAGCACTATAAAATCATTTTTAACTTTTAAAAATTGTTTTTTAAGTAAATTATGATTTTAATTAAATATTAAATTAATAATATTTAAAAAATTATTTTTAAAAAATGGACATCATTTTTGGATTCTACACTTTGAAAAATGGTAGGGGTAAATTTTTGGGTTTTTTCTGAAATACTTCAATTTTTGGGTGAATAGTAAAAAATATAGTTTTTCGCATAATCGGTGTATACTAAATTGCATCATTGATGGTGTAATGATGACATAAACATTATGGAACTTTAGTTTAGGCCAAAAAATATTAAATTTCATAAATTTTTCCTTAAAATACAATAAATCCAATTCTCAAACCTAAAAATAACTTTCCAAAGCCTAAAGTCAAAAGGTGATTTCTTAAAGTGTCTTTTTCTCTTTCTTTCACTTTCCTTTTAATAAATTAATGAATTCGAATTATAAAGAATGATTAAAGCCTAAAAAGAATTATATTATATTAATATATTATTTAGGATGTCAAAAAACTAATATTACAAGTCTAACTCTTAATATATTATTTTATTTAAAATTTTATACCCAAAACACCTCCCTCCTCATGTATAAATAAGCCCTCCCCCTCTTGCCAAAACACACCTCTCAAGCTTCAAGAATTATCTAATATCTGCCCAATAATTTCCCCCAACCCCTCCCCCACGTCCAAGAGCTTCTGGTCTCATCAAAAGACCAAGCTTAGGCCCTTAAGGAGGTTCTCGAGTGAAGGATTCAAGAGATAATTTCCCTCCCTCTTCTCCTTTAAATTCCTTTCAAGTTCAAGTTCATTTCTTGATCTCTCCCCACCTATATTCATCCAAATTGTTTTGTAACTCTATTATTATACATATAATGTAATTTTATGATTCTAATGGGATATTATATCACCCCACACCCTTTCCCTCTTCCTTTTATTTTATTAAAGAGAATGTTGTTCATGAGGTGTTAATTTATCACATTCAAAAACAACATGCTCTCTTCTTCCATTTCTACCTTAAGATCTGGTCATGAAACCATTTTTATGGTTGAACCAGAATATTTTATATGTATTATGTTCTATTTAAAGTTCTGTAAATAACCTATCGCCATATTACTAAGTGAAAAGTTAAAACAAGTTCATTGTGATCCAAAAATCGCTCAAATTAACCCAAATAACCATAATTAAATTCCTATCTAATGATTCATCCACATGAATCTAATATAATTAATTATAAAATAATTAAAGCTCCTGTAATATCATTAATAACATGTAATATCAGTTCTGGATGTTTACCCATGATCTACCCAAACTTCAATTTAAGAATACAAGTGAACCACTCAAGAAAACCATGAAAACGAACATCCCCGAACAATGTTATTAAACTCTATAAGTCATACAAAGGAACATAATATGACATAATGAAACAAGAATGAACCCTATTAATGTATAAAAGGTTCCGTAATTTCTAATTAATGAATATAATGTCATTATATAGGACATTAAAGAGAAGGAGGCATTCGAGTACAAGGTAAGGGGAAATCTCGAACCCAATTTTCTTCCTTCGGGTTCTCCCTCTTTCACTCCATTTTTGATATGGTCACTCCTTAAAGATCATTTTTTAATCACTTTATTTCCTTTTATGGGATATAAATGTTTTCTAATGATTTTTATATCAATCCAAATGTTTTCTAAAATAACTCTTCTCTTAAGAACTCAACTTTTACCTCTCATTCAAGGTTGATGGTTCTTGTATCAAGTATGTTATTCCCTATTTCTTTTGGGAACCCAAAGTTTATGAATGTGTTCTTATGAGATGAAACCCATTCATTTTCATGGGTTAGTTATGTTCATTTATGTTATATGTTCATTGTGGCATGCATGATAAATGATAATGTTATGATGTGACGGGTGCGCCCAGAATTATATAGAGCTCCAATGCATTGGGTAAAGTGATGGATATCATGAGTAAATGTGAAATGGTGTGTGAAAAAGATGCTATCTTGGTTCAAAAGTATGTGTGGCAGTTAACCACTAAGACATGATGTTTCATTTTTATGCATTGCCACATTTTAAGTCTTTTATTTAAGCTTTTCTCATGTTCATGATCTTTTGCCTATGTTATGACTATGCTCACCCCATGCTATATTGTTATTATCTATCCTCTTACTTGGCTTCTAGATCACCCCTTTTGATGTATATCCTCAGGTGGCTACATGTACTAAGGAGAGGACAAGTGTCAATAAGAAGCTAGAAGTGAAGAAATTAATTAAATGTTTATGGTTGATGTTGTATTTGTTATCTGTGGTCTTAGTTTTCCCAAGATACTAAACCTTTGTATCCTCTATGTGTAATACTATTATGTTTTTTATCTTTGAAATGATGTAATAGTAATGTAAGAAAAGGCTGGGTCGCTATAGTTGGTATCAGAGGCAAGGTTTAGTTAATTTGGGAATTAGGATTAGTGAACCCTAGAGAAAACCTACAATATGAGACTAAGTACAAATATGCACACAAGAATATTTACCTAGGTATACCATATGTTATTTAGATATGTTATTCATGACTTGTTTACTTATGTTTTGTTCTAACCATTTCTATTTTAGAAAATGGTGGGAACCAGGAGAAATCGAGCCAACAACTCTTGCGAGGGCCGATGTAACGATTGCCCGAATGACATCCCCAATGATTTGGGAGGTGGAGTTCAAAAATTCATGGCGATGCTTACCCAATTATCTCAGGTAATGAATAATAACCAAAATAATGGGGAACTCCCTCCTTCACCAAAGAGGGAGAAACTAGCTATCGAATGTTTTATGCGGAAACGACCACTGGCGTTTTGTGGATCTTATGATCCACTAGTTGTGGAACAGTGGGTCAACTCCATGGAGAAGATCTTTTATGTACTTCACTGTTATGAGACGAAGAAGTTGACTCTAGCCGTCTATCATCTAGATGGATAAGCTGATCAATGGTGGGCTTTGATTAAGAACACCAAGAAAAGGGAGGAAATTGAAGAGACGGAATGGGAAGACTTTAAGATAATGTTTCTTAATAAGTATTTCCCAAGAACTCTTCGCATGAAGATAGAGAGAGAATTCATAGAGCTCAAGAAAAAATAAAAAGAATCTGTCACAACCTATGAAGCGAATTTCATAAGGCTTTCAAGGTACGCTTCGGGTTTTGTTATCAACAATGATAGAAAAATTGATAGATTCTTTAGTGGATTAAAAACACACCTTCAAAAGGCTCTTGCAATTCGAGACTTTGGGAGTTATGAAGAAGTTGTTCGATGTTCTCTCAAAGTGGAGATGGAGTTTGGAGAATGGTCCCATGGATATGGTTATAAGAAAAGAAAGATGGAGTTTCAAGCTGGTGGATCTAATGATAATGGTGGGAAGAAAAATCAATGACCCACATGCCAAAAATGTTGGAAGTTGCACAATGGGAACTGCCTCAAAGGGATAGGGAAATGCTTCAAGTGTGGGAAATAAGAACACCATGCTCAAGAGTGTCGAAAAGACATGAAAAGGAAGGATAATGTAGCCGATGAAAGGGGAGAACCACTCATGGTTCAATGCTACAACTGTAGGGAGCTAGGGCACTATGCAAACCAGTGCACTAAACCTCGATCTCTCGAGGGTAATCAACATTAGCAGCCACCAAATCCAAAAGAACAAGGGAAGGCTTATGACATCACTACTGCGGAGGTAGATCATGATAATGAAGTCATACAAGGTACACTTCCTATTCACTCAAGAATGGAAAAAGTATTATTTGATTCTGGTTCTACGCATTCCTTTATATCTTTCAAGTTTTCTAGAACTATAGAATCAAAGCCCCAAAACCTTGAAGTAGAGATATCTGTAAAAACACCAAGTGGTGCAATCATTGAAACCCAAGTGTTGGACTCTTCTCCTGTCGGCGTATGTGGGAAGATTCTTTTGGAAAATCTTGTAATACTTCCCTTGGTGGAATTCGACGCTATAATGGGAATGGATTGGCTCTCATTATATAGAGCACATATCAACTGTCGGGAAAAGGAAATATCTTTTCATATTCCAAACCATCACATGATCCTCTACAAATGCAAGGAAGATCATGAATCTCCTTTGAAAAACCCTTCAATGGTGTGGGTATTGATTCCCTATGAAGAAGCATACCTCTCCCAAATGGTTGAGTCAAAGGAAAGTTCCAACCTTGAGGAAATTCCCATCATGAGGGAATACAGTGATGCATTTCCTGAAGAGTTACCCAAAATTCCCCCGGATCATGAGGTAGAGTTCTCAATTGAACTCATACCCAGAGCCACTCCTATCTCGAAGTGCCCCTATAGGATGGATCCTATCGAACTGGAGGAGTTAAAGAAGTAGCTTCAAGAGAATCTGGAAAAAGGGTTAATACACCCTAGTACATCACCTTGGGGTGCACCAGTGCTCTTTGTAAAGAAGAAGGATGGAACCATGCGGCTGTGTATCGATTATCGGGAACTCAACAAGATCACCATAAAGAAAAAGTATCCTCTCCCAAGGATTGATGAATTGTTTGACCAGTTAAGAGGAGATCAATACTTCTCCAAAGTGGATCTTTGTTCTGGATATCATCAAGTAAAGGTGAAGAAGGAAGATATTTAGAAGATTGCCTTCCGAACAAGGTATGGGCACTATGAGTTTTTAGTGATGCCCTTTGGACTTACTAATGCCCCTGCAATATTCATGGATTTGATGAATAGAGTCTTTAGACATTACCTCGACAAATTTGTGGTAGTGTTTATCGATGATATTCTCATCTACTCCAAGAGAAAGGAGGAACATGAAGAATATCTAAGACTTGTGTTGGCAACATTGAGAAAGGATAAGTTGTACACCAAGTTCAGCAAGTGTGACTTTTGGATGAATCAAGTCACGTTCTTGGGACATGTGATCACAAGTGAGGGAATTTATGTGGATCCTTCAAAGACAAAGGTGATTGAGGAATGACCCAGGCACTCTAGTGTCACAAAAATCTGTAGTTTTCTTGGATTAGCTGGGTACTACCAATGTTTTGTGAGAAACTTCTCATGATTGTCAAGCCCTCTAACTAAGTTAACAAGGAAAGGGGTAAAGTATGTCTGGATGGAAGAATATGAGGGAAGCTTTAAGGAGCTAAAGAAAAGGCTGATCACTGCACCTGTACTCACACTACCGAGAAGTGGAGAAAGTTTTGTGATATATAGTGATGCTTCAAAGAAAGTCTTGGGTTGTGTACTCATGAAAAATGATAATGTGATAGCCTACGTCTTACGACAGTTGAAGATCCGTGAGCAGAACTACCCGACGCATGATCTAGAGCTGGCAGCCGTGATTTTTGCCTTGAAAATCTGGCGGCACTACCTTTATGGCGAGAAGTGTGACATATAAACTAACCACAAGAGCCTAAAGTATATATTCACACAAAAGGAGCTCAACATGCGTCAAAGGATATGGTTAGATCTAATCAAGGATTACGATTGCTCTATTTACTATCATCCTGGAAAGACGAACAAGGTAGCTGATGCTTTAAGCAGAAAAGAACCATATACTCTATCCATGTTGCGGATTGAGAAAGACCCTATCTTATTGGATATGTAAAGAATGGATTTGAAAATCATAAGGGAAGGGGATACATCCTACCTTGCCCAAATGATTGTGCAACCATCCATCCAAGAGAAGATTAAAGAATCACAAAGGGATGATGTGGAGATACAAAAGAGGGTGAATGCAGTAAAGGAAGGGAAGCTGCAAGAGTTCCATATCGACGATGATGGTGTGATTCAGTTTGGAACGCGGATTTGTGTGCCTTCATCACCCAGGATAAAGAAGGAGCTATTGGATAATGCACATAGCTCAACTTTCTCCATCTATCCTGGGATTACCAAGATGTATCGTGATCTCCGAGAACACTTCTGGTGGGATAACATGAAGAAGGAGATTGCGGAATATATATCAAGGTGCTTGGTATGTCAGCAAGTTAAAGCTGAGTGACAAAAGTCCAAGGGTATGATGCAGCCATTGCCTATACCCATGTGGAAATGGGAAAATGTTACTATGGACTTTGTCACAGGCCTCCTGAAGACATCAAAGGGAAATAATGTGATATGGGTTGTGGTTGAACGACTCACCAAGACTGCCCATTTTATCGCTATTCAGGAAGACCTCTCGCTTGAAAAACTTGCAAAGATATATGTGAACGAAGTGGTGAGACTTCACGGTGTTCCACTCTCAATTGTCTCTGACCGTGATCCAAGGTTCACATCTAAATTATGGAGGAGCCTTCAACATGCTTTGAGTACTGAATTAAATTTCAGCACTACCTATCACCCCCAAACTTATGGCCAGTCTGAAAGGACTATTCAAACGCTTGAAGATATGCTAAGAGATTTATCTCTTGAATTCAAGGGTGGTTGGGATCAGAATCTACCATTGTTTGAGTTCTCATACAACAATAGCTTCCACTCGAGTATTCAGATGGCTCCGTATGAAGCTCTTTATGGGAAGCAATGTAGAACTCCAACCTGTTGGGATGAAGTTGGAGAAAGAAAGCTACTTGGACCCAATCTTGCTCAAGAGATGACCGAGAAGGTTCAAGTCATCCATAAACACATCAAAGCTGCTCAAAGTCGGAAAAAGAGATATGCTGACAATCGTCGAAGGGACTTGGAGTTCGATGTTGGAGATAAAGTCTTCCTTCAAATATCTCCATGGAAGAGAGTCATGCGATTCGGGAAGAAAGGGAAGCTATGCCCAAGGTATATTGGTCCCTTTGAGATCCTTGACCACATAGGAGCTGTGGCCTATTTTCTAGCACTTCCACCGAATATGGCTCAAGTTCATGATGTGTTTCATGTATCACTACTGAGGAAGCACATACCAGACCCCTCACATGTACTAAACTCAGAGGTGGTGCAGCTGGAAGATGATCTCTCCTATGAGGAGCAGCCAGTAAAGATTCTGGATCAGAGAGATAAGGTTCTACGCAACAAGACAACCCATCTTCTCAAAGTGTTGTGGAGGAACCATAAGTTTGAGGAAGCAACTTGGGAACCAAAAGAGGTAATGAAGGAGAAGTACCCTCACCTGTTTGTGTAAAGTGAAATTTCGGGGGCGAAATTTCTTAAGGGGGGGAGAATGTAATGACCCAAAGTTTTTTAATGGAAATTAACTTCTTATAATTATGTCATAAAATAACATGAAATCAAAACATAATGAACTACTAAGTGATAAGTGACCTTTAAACATAAGTTTTTCACTCCTATGTTTGGAATTTTGAAAATCCGACATACATGGTTGTGTTCAAGATGATTTTTGGAGTCTAATGAAACAAAAATAATTTTTAGTGAATAGTGACCTACCCTTATGAATAGTAACATGCCCTTATGAATAGTAATATGACCCTTATGAATATTAAATCATCAAACATAAGAGTAACATTACCTATGAATGATTAAATAAAATTTAGACATCTTAGAAAGTGACAATTTGACCTTAGTAAACATTTTGGTATTTTGTAAGTCATAAATAATTAATTATAATTAATTAATTAATTTAAAAGAATATTTATTCCCTATAATGTATTCATAAATTATTGAATCAATGTCTTATTTTTTTAGATAATTTTATAAGACCCTGCGTAATTTTTGAAAGCACTATAAAATCATTTTTAACTTTTAAAAACTGTTTTTAAGTAAATTATGATTTTAATTAAATATTAAATTAATAATATTTAGAAAATTATTTTTAAAAAATGGACATAATTTTTTGATTCTACACGTCGAAAAATAGTACGGGTAAATTTTTTGGTTTTTTCTGAAATACTTCAATTTTCGGGTGAATAGTAAAAAATACAGTTTTTCGCATAATCGGTGTATACTAAATTGCACCATTGATGATGTAATGATGACATAAACATTATGGAACTTTATTTTCGGCCAAAACATATTAAATTTCATAAATTATTCCTTAAAATACAATAAATCTAATTCTCAAACCTAAAAAGAACTTTCCAAAGCCTAAAGTCAAAAGGTGATTTCTTAAAGTGTATTTTTCTCTTTCTTTCACTTTCCTTTTAATAAATTAATGAATTCGAATTATAAAGAAGGATTAAAGCCTAAAAATAATTATATTATATTAATATATGATTTAGGATGTCAAAAAACTACTATTAAAAGTCTAACTCTTGATATATTATTTTATTTAATATTTTATACCAAAAACACCTCCTTCCTCATGTGTAAATAATCCCTCCCCCTCCTCTTGCCAAACCACACCTTTCAAGCTTCAATAATTGTCTAAGATCTTCCCAATCATCTCCCCTATCCCCTCCCCCACGTCCAAGAGCTTCTGGTCTCATCAAAAGACCAATCTTAGGCCCTTAAGGAGGTTCTCAAGTGAAGGATTCAAGAGGTAATTTCCCTCCCTCTTCTCCTTTAAATTCCTTTCAAGTTCAAGTTCATTTCTTGATCTATCCCCACCTATATTCATCCAAATTGTTTTTTAACTCCATTATTATACATATAATGTAATTTTATGATTCTAATGGGATATTATATCACCCCACACCCTTTCCCTCTTCCTTTTATTTTATTAAAGAGAACATTGTTCATGAGGTGTTAATTTATCACCTTCAAAAACAACATGCTCTCTTCTTCAATTTCTACCTTAAGATCTGGTCATGAAACCATTTTTATGGTTGAACCAGAATATTTTATATGTATTATGTTCTATTTAAAGTTCTGGAAATAACCTATGTCCATATTACCAAGTGAAAAGTTAAAACAAGTTCGTTGTGATCCAAAAACCGCTCAAATTAACCCAAATAACCATCATTAAATTCTTATCTAATGATTCGTCCACATAGATATAATATAATTCATTATAAAATCATTAAAGCTCCTGTAATATCATTAATAACATGTAATATCAGTTCTGGATGTTTACCCATGATCTACCCAAACTTCAATTTAAGAATACAAGTGAACCACTCAAGAAAACCATGAAAACGAACATCCCTGAACAATGTTTTTAAGCTCTATAAGTCATCCAAAGGAACATAATATGAAATAATGAAACCATAATGAACCCTATTAATGTATAAAAGGTTCTTTAATTTCTAATTAATGAATATAATGTCATTATACAGGACATTAAAGAGAAGGAGGCATTCAAGTACAAGGTAAGGGGAAATCTCAAACCCAATTTTCTTCCTTCGGGTTCTCCCTCTTTCACTCCATTTTTGATATGGTAACTCCTTAAAGATCATTTATTAATCATTGTATTTCCTTTTCTGGGATATACATGTTTTCTAATGATTTTTATATCAATCCAAATGTTTTCTGAAAGAACTCTTCTCTTAAGAACTCAACTTTTACCTCTCATTCAAGGTTGATGGTTCTTGTATCAAGTATGTTATTCCCTCTTTCTTTTGGGAACCCAAAGTTTATGAATGTGTTCTTATGAGATGAAACCCATTAATTTTCATGGGTTAGTTATGTTCATTTATGTTATATGTTCATTGTGTCATGCATGATAAATGATAATGTTATGATGTGACGGGTGCGCCCGGAATTATATAGCGCAATATGAATGTTTAAATGTGACGAGTGCGCCCGAAATTATATAGCACTCCAATGCATTGGGTAAAGTGATTAATATCATGAGTAAATGTGAAATGATGTGTGAACAAGACTCTATCTTGGTTCACAAGTATGTGTGGTAGTTAACCACTAAGACATGATGTTTCATTTTTATGCATTGCCACATTTCAAGTCTTTTATTTAAGCTCCACTCATGTTCATGATCTTTTGCCTATGTTATGACTATGATCACCCCATGATATATTGTTCTTATCTATCCTATTACTGGGCTTCTAGATCACCCCTTTTGATGTATATCCTCAGGTGGCTACATGTACTAAGGAGAGGAAAAGTGTCAATAAGAAGCTAGAAATGAAGAAATTAATTAAATGTTTACGGTTGATGTTGTATTTGTTATGTGTGGTCCTAGTTTTCCCAAGATACTAAACCTTTAGATCCTATATGTGTAATACTATTATGTTTTTTATCTTTGAAATGATGTAATAGTAATGTAAGAAAAGTCTGGGTCGCTATACAAACCCTTCTCCACTATTGTGCGGTGTAAGCACAAGTGTAGTGACTAATCTCTTCTTAATCTCCACAAATCTTTCCTCACATTTCACTATCTAGAGAAACTTCACTCCCTTCCTGGTCAACTTGGTTAGTGTATTGGATAATTGAGATAATTTTCTCACAAAATTCTAGTAGTATACATCTAATCCAAGAGAAATTTAGATCTTAGTCAGAGAGGATGATCATAGTCATTTTTCAATTACATTGGTCTTTGATGTGTCCAAAGATATACCCTCACTGGTGAAAACATGACCTAATAAGGATACTCTTTGTAACCAAAATTTAAACTTGATTAAATTGGTGTATAATTTATCCTTTTATAAGATCCACATCACAATTACAAAATGCTTCCTTGATCTTAGAATATATGAGAATGTCATCAATAAAGACTACCATTTTTTTCAATGTAATCTCTAAAGACTCTATTAATCAAGTCCATAAATATAACATGAGCATTTTTAAGCCCAAATATCATCACTATAAATTCATAATGTCCATAACTTGTGTGGAAAGATGCATTGGGTATATATTCTCTCCTATCCCTCAATTGATGATATCCAAATCGAAGGTTAATATTTGAAAAAAATTGATCTTCTCTGAGTTGATTGAACATGTCATCAATATAGGGCAGATGATACTTGTTTTTTTATCTTGATTTTGTTGAGATCATGGTAATATATACAAAGATACATTGACCCATCCTTATTTTTTATAAAGAGGGCTGGTTCACCCCATGGTGAAGCACTATGTTATATAAAAATCTTGTCAAGATTCTCTAATAATTGCTTCTTTAATTCATATAATTTAATATAATCCATTCTATAGGGAGTCTTTGAGATATGAAATTATGTAGGGATGAGTTTTATTGAGAATTAAACCTCACACTTTGGGGGAATACTATGACCATAGAATAAATTACTCATAAAAAATGAGTATATTTTCTTTCTTAACAATTCCCTGAGTTTAAATCTAGGTTATCCATGATTATTTACCTACTAGTATTTTCTTAAAAACACTAGTTAAAATGATAAAAATATACTTCATAATGGTTTATAAAGAAAATATTAATTAACCTAGGCATATCCACTAATATTTTCTAGCCAGGTGTATAATATCAGGCCCACTCATCGTGCATCAGGGTGATGATTGAGTAAATGCTCAAACAACCCTTTTCAAGACGATTAACCCTAATTACATATGTGTTATAGCCACATCCACTTGATAATATCCAAAAATGGATGCATTTCTAGCAAAACCACATAATCTATACTTTACTAAAACATCAGGATGTTATCCAATACTTAGACTTGTTTCTAGAGTTTTTGATAAAGTTCTATAAACTAATCCCCAAAATAACTAAACCTTACCTCTAAAATAAACTATGGTGACTCAAGATAATCATATAAAAATAATACATTGATTTCATTTTTTAATTTTTACATTCCAAAAATAGTTGTACAAACCAAGGATCAAAAGGTTTACTAGTCTTGGAGACTAGCTATATAAACATATTATTTTAAAACACTTATAAACATTTCTCCATAAACATTATCCTATAGAACCTATTATAGAAATATAATATTAAACAATCATCTTCATAACATGGGGAATGGAAACATAATAAGAGTTGATATCAAATTCTTAGTAAGGGAAAGATATCAACTAGTTATAATAATTAGATCTTAAATATGAGGTAAAACACGAGTAAGGGATTAATATCAGATAGAAAGATCCTGAGATCATAAGTGATAAAAAAACATGATTGATCATTAAGGACCACGACATAGGAACATAAGACTTAATAAATTTCATAAAAAACATGGCTCAAAAATATATAATGAAAATGAAATCAATACATAAGAAAGAAAAATATTTTTAGAACACGGAATATCATAAAAATTTGGCACAATTTGAAAATGATCCACATTTTATAGAAGTAGTGGCACAAACATAAGCATATGAAAACATTTTGAACCAATCAAAGTATGACCACCCTTTAGTTTTATGAACAAATACAAGTATGTCCATGCATCATTATCTAATGAGATATAAAACCATAACCAATTAATTATAGGGAGATATTTGACCCCACCCATCATCATCCATTCATATGAGTTACAATTAAAATCAAATCGTTCATCTTATTATAAATAACCCATAAAAAGAAAAATGGGTTTCATTACTTTTACAAAAGGTATCACATAAAAAACATGATCACAAAGAAAGAGCATATATCAAGTGATTTATGAACCATTACTTTATTGTAGAATAATCCTTTGAAAATTAAAGAGAAATCATAAAAGGATTTTTCTTAAAAATCATTTCTTAATATCAACTTTAAAAGGTGTAATTTTTGAGTCACATTCCAAAAACCATTTTTTTTGAAAATTAAGAGGAACCATCTTAAAACATTTATTTGAAAAAAACTACAATAAATATATGTTGAAAATAAATAAATCATATGTCAAAATGCAATGCAATAGAGAAGAATATATGATCATTTAATAAAAAAGCCTTTGAAATATTTGAAAATGACTTTATTAAAAACCCACATTGTTAAAAGGACATAAAAAACTCAGTTTTAAAATAAAGGGAAATGTAATGATAATTGGAGATAAAAAAATTTGAGTTTCTACTAGGTAAATAATAACATTGGCAGGAAGTAAAAATTTGAATATGGAGGTAAAAATCCATTAAAAGAGATCATAATTATTCTCAACAAAATTTCATTTCCAAAAAATAATAGATTCCACAAGGAAGAATAATTTGGTGTGAAACATGAATTCCATATAAAATAAGGTGTAAATACAACATAATATTATCATAGGTTATATGTGATTGTACTTGAAAAGGTTTTAAACAAAGAGAAGTGATTATGACCTAAGGGAAGGATTTGAGTCACTAAAACCCCTTACCTTTACTCTCAATTAGTTGAATGCATTGTAACCTAATGTATCAAAAAATATATATATTAATTACATATTTAATAAAATTATTTATTTATATATATTTTTATAAAATTCCTTTATAAATATTCAATACATTTTTATTAGTTAGTTATTATCTATTTTCAAAATCACGTGTCAGAAAACTTGATCATTTTAAACTAGTTTTGTAATGGTGGTGTTGCTATTCATTTTTATCCAAAATTTCATCATTAAAATATATTACTTGGAACTAGAGAATATATTTTAAAATAATTTATAAATTTACAATTTCATTTATTAAGTTTTTTGGTAACGTTTTTTAATGACGAAATCGAAAACGAGCTCGTTTTGTTGAGTTTAACGAATAAAAGGTGATATATTAATCAAATAATTATATATTAATATTATGAATCAAGAATATTTTTTAATTATTTAATAAATTATTATTACATTTTGTTACCAGAATATAACATTCCTTAATCATCCATGACATAAACATCATCCATGACATAAACATTATAACATTACTCATCTAGGTGGTAAAAGACCTAAATTAGAGTGTGTTATAAAGTTTGAACGAGTAAGAGAAATTTATTATATAAAATTAATATAAATTTTACATAACCTTTAATATGTAATAAGTATCATATATCTTAATTAAAATCATCCTTATAACCATCCAATATGGGTGATTATGACAAATGGAATTTGCTGTTGATGGAGGCAGAAGTCTGCACATACGCACCATTAATGATCCCATTTCTCCATGAATGGGGGATTGATAGTATATGAAAAATGATAATTTAAGAATTTTATTTGTGACATAGAAAAAATATTTATTCATAAAATCCATCCTTGGTACCCACCTTGAGATATGGTGACGGAAAACAAACCACATTGCATTGTAGAGGTGACAGTTCACACGATCACACGATCGATGTTATTTTGTTTTCTTAGTGGATGGAAAGGATTGAATATTTGTTGTATAATTAATATAATTAAATTTTAGTATAACAATTATACTAATTTAATTATATTAACAAGGTTATAATTGTTTTTAGTAAGGATTATAATAACATAAAAGACTGAGAGAAAGCAATACTCACGTTGGAAACTTGAGTTTTCTCTTGAAAAAATGACTGGAAGTGAAAGCCTTAAGAAAACTTAAGATTAACATAAGATTATATAGGTAGGAGAGGGTTCTATTATGTGAAAAATTCATAGTTTAAAGGATTTATTATAATGTTAATTTTAACTCTGAAAGGGTGTAAGTTGTATCCTTTTATAAGATAAGAAAAGGGAGCTTTTGGAAATACACATCATTTTTTAATAATGCCATGAAACTATTCAAGGTTCAATGGATCAAAAAATTGAAAAAATAGGGGGTGTGGGGAAATATAAGTTTTAAAATACTATAATATAATCATTATTATACAAGTTAAGAGTGATTTACAACTTTTGTTTTTTTACTTTAAACCTTTTACCCTAATTAACCTTTATCTTGGTAATTAATTTTTAACCTTAGTAATTAAAATTAATGAAAAAAATTAAGATTTGATCATTTTAAATAATTCAAACCTTTTGATTTAAAATTTTAAAATCATTTTAACACATAAAATTTTTAAAGGTGTGAAAAGATAATTTTAAAATAAACACACTTAATCCTGTAAAAACAGTTTTAAGAAAAAAATGTTTTTAATCTTTAAATTTAAACATAAGATAAAATTATATTTGATAATAATTTTAATGATATAAATTGATTTATTATAAAACAAATAAAATTTAGGAGGCCTTAAAGGTAACCCATAACTGAATTTTACCATCTAGACACTTAATTAGAGGAAAATACCAAAAATAATTTTTTTATTAAAGTATCATTTTAATTTAGTTTTAAAAATATTGGACATAGGACTATAAGTTCAAAGAATATTTTAAAATTAATAATTTTATTACTTAAAAAACATTTTACTACTTAAAAGGGTTTTTAATATTCTAGGATAAGATTACATAATTATAAAATCATAAAAATTATAATTTTTGCTAATACCATATTTTTCAACTGAAAATCAACCTTTTTTAGAAAAAATTAAAAATTCATACTAAGTTAATTTTAATGTGATGAATTCATAAATTAATTTTATTTTATAAAATTTAAATTCTAAAATTTATAAATTAATCTTTTAAAATAAAATACATATACAAAGAAAATGACTTTTATTGAAAACACTCTTTTCAATATTAACTCATATTAATTATTTAACTTTTAAATATTTAATGGTTTATTATCTTAATATTTATTATATATTTATTAATAAAATTTTTCACAATATTTTTTGGATTTTTATCCTTAGGTGATGTGTATGATAAAAGTTATCAAATATAACATTAGTTTTAGAAAGTCTAAAATTTTAGGTCATTACAACCTCCCCATAACCACTATGTAAAGGTGAAGCCCACGTTCTTGAGGCTATGTAAAGGTACCACTATTATTGTACCTATCTCTCTCTCAAGGTGTTTTTATGATCACATAAAATTTATTATGCTTTTAGAAATTTCATTATATGATTTTTAGTTATATCATTTATACTCCACGTCATGTCCTTAATAGACTAAATAGAGATATTAAAGTCCATTAAAAGTCAATATGGTTATTTTTTGAAGGATTATACCAGTATCTTACCATGTTTAAAGATCTTATAATGAAGTTAGAAGATAATTATAAGGTCACAAAAGGATTCTCAAGTGTCCATTCTGGAAGATAGAGAGCTGCAGGCTGCATCGACTAGCTAGTCCAGGGCACTAACCATATCGTGTCATACAGATATAAGCTCATAGATTTTTAAAGTCTACTAGATAGCCGGTGGAGGAGCACTGTCTAGTCGATGTTAGTTATAGAGGTCCAATTTTTTTTTTCATAAGACCACCAACCAGGTACTGGATAGTAGCATCTTTCCATAACTACTATAAAAACGGCCTTTAACAGCGCTAGAATATACCTTTATCAGCACTAAAAAAGCACTGATAATTTCTGCGCAGTTAAAGGCATGAAGCTTATATCAGTGCTAAAAAAGCACTATTAAAGGTCCCCTTTAACAATGATAAAAAAGAGATTTTAAAAAGGTCCTTTAATAACACTTTTTTAGCACTGTTAAAGGCCCATTTTATCAGTATTTTTTTAGAACTGTTAAAGGGGGCCTTTAACAGTGCTAAAAAAGTGCTGATAAAGGCCCCACAGATAAAGGGCATATAAATTTCTTTTTCCATACCCCACCCACCCTACTTCATCAGAACTTCCCACCCACACCCCTTTATCAGTGCTTTATATAATCCCACCCTCCCGCGTACGTGCCTACCTCCAGCGAGTTTTGAACCTTAGACCTTTAGCATATACATCAAATCCTTTTCCACTCCCCTATACTATTTTATTTTACATTTTATGATATATATATTTATATATATTTCTTTACATTTTTTATCCATATATTTATATATATGTTTATATATTAATAAATATATTTTATATGTAAATATGTTTAATTATTTATTTATAAAATTAAATTTTTATGTGTGAATATATAAAAAATATGTATATATTGTTATATATTTGATTATAAATAAAATTAAATTGTGAAAAATTATAAAATTTCAAAACCATAATATCAATATGAATGTAATAATTGATAATAAGTTTAGTCCCCACCAAAAAAAGGCAATAAGACCCATAAACAAGCCTGAAGATCCATTGAATGTTAAAAAATCAGGGTATGCCAACTAAAAACTTAGTTTTGGAGGAATTATGGGCCTTTCTTGGAATAAAAAATGTGAAAAACTTTACTTATGTCACTAAAGGAATAGATCTTCATCGTAGTCTTCGATTTGATATGTGGTAGAGCTCAAACGAACACCCAGATCAAAAGTTAAGATCATTGGAAGTTTGAATTATGTTTTCAACTTATTTTAGATATTTTATTAATATTTTGATTTTTTTATCTTAAATTTTTAATTAAATGGTTATTAATCGATAATAATTAGAAATTTTTTAATTAAAAATATTTTTTTAATTATTTTATAAGTTATTTCCACTAAATATTTTATATATTAAGTGTAAATGCCAATTTACATTATCTAAAACAAATTTTAAAAAATACATATTATATTTATATAAATATAAATATATTTATATATTAATATATTATTTTTAGTGAAATATTTTTTTTAAATATAATTTTATTAGATCTTGTAAAAAAGCATAGATAAAGGGGGTCTTTTATAAGCACTTCTAAAAAAACACTGATACCCCCCTTTATCAAATATTGTTTATTCTCTCTTTTATTTTATGCATTACATCGCTCAATATCAATACAAATAATTTCATAAATTTTATACATCTTTTTTTAGTTTTGAAAAATCACTCAATTAATATTAAAGTTAACTTTTTAATTCATATTGAATTTATAAATCTATCACTTTATTAAATTAATTACTTTATCGCTTTATCATATCAAAATCATTCAATTTTGATTTTACCTTTTCTGTTTGATTCATTTTTAAAAGGGGAATTCACCCCCTCTTTCCATATACTTCAACCAACACTTGGTATCAAAGGTGACCATTATCCTTTTTAAAAAAACTTAGTTTTTGTGTTTTTCTAAAAAAATCAATGTTTTCGAAGTTGTTTTTGTGTTTTCATTTTTTTTGTTTATCCTTAATCAGTTTCAATGTACAATTTTATGATGGCATATACCACTTATACTCATGCTACTTTCTTTGATGGAATATATTATTCCTATTGGAAAAATTATATGTAAACTTTTATTAGGATAATAAGTTATCCTGTATGGAAAATAGTTATGCATTAATATACCTATACTAAATAAAAATAATATAAATAGACACTAAATGATATTAAATCCTTTGAACTTAATGGAAAATCCATGAACAATCTACATTTCAAGCTTAACTAAAATGAATTTAATCGCATATCTACTTGAAAAACTACCCATGAAATATGTAAATTACTAGAAGTGGCTCATGAAGGAATCAAAAAAGTTAAAGACACTAGACATGATATATATAGTCATGATTTTTAAATCTTTTCTATGAATCCAAACAAATCCATTACCCGCATGTTTACACAGTTTACTAACATTTTCAATGGTTGAAAGTCTCTTGGTGATGATTTGACTATATAAATATTAGTAAAGGATATTATTTGGGTATTTCCAAAAAATTGTTCACCCAAAGTCATGAAACTATAATAAGTAAAGGATTTAATGAAAATGATGGTCAAAGAGCTTGTCGACCATCTCATGACATAAGAAATTACCATGAAGCATCAATTTGAAAAAGAATAAAAAGAAGAAAAAGAAGCCAAAGAATCCAAAAAAACAATTGATTTAAATTCTATTTATGATAAATATTCATTTGATAATGAATCTGATATTTAATTCTTGACTAAGAGATTAAAAAAATAAAACAAAAATAAGAAACATTCTGGAGTCCCAAAAAGAAAAATCAAATTGAACCACCATAAGTAACATGCTATGAATGAAAAAATAAGGGTCATATTAGACTGAATTACCCCATATATAAAAGGAATAAAAATAATAATAATAAAGGTAATAAATATCTTAAAGTCTCAACATGGAGTGCTAGTGAATACTGCCTTAACTCAACCACCTCAAGTGACTCAAGTCCTAAATGCCTCATATTATATCTCAAGGAAGGTGATGAGGTTAGTTCTCTAATTTATTACTGTCATTCATATTCCTTCACTTAATATCATTAATAATTTTCTTATTTCTATTCTATCCAATAAAATAGAATTGTGATTTTTTTGTGATGAAATCATTTCAAAATATAAAGATCTTACAAAGAAATAAAAATCAGTTCTTAGTGAAAAGGATATCCTTTATAAAGAAAAATATGATTTGGTTAAAAAATTAAAAAATCAACATAATGTTGAGAATTTAAAATCCCAAATCAAAGAAATTAAAAATACTCTTTCTCAATTCATCTAAGGTGAACATAATAAAAATATGACTTTGGGTTCTCCATGTTATACTAAAGGTAATTCCAGAATTGGTTTTTAAAATTCAAATAATATTTCTAAAAAAATCACTTTTATAAAGGGATGTCCCGAAAACATTTTTTTAAAATATCATTATAAATTTGGGCATCTTATTTACAAGTTTTATTATAAAAATTTTAGATATTAAAGACCTAAATCTATTCATCTTTCTCTCTATTTTTATAAAAAAAAATATCATACTTGAAAAGTTTGGGTTATTAAATCTTTATTAGACAATCTAAGTGGACTAAATATTTTTTTGACTTCTAAATCTCTTCTAGTTAACCTTTATAAACATAAAATTTAGGTATTGAAAATAAATTTTTTTAATATATTTTAAGACTATACCACTGGAAATCATTAATCAATCATAAGGTGTATTCTCAATAAAAATAGTCTATCAAAATATTGAAATGTTGGATATATTAATACCTATCTATCTCTTTATTAAATGCACTAATTGAGGGGGATCCTTATCTAGTAAAGATTTGGTATAATCTATATGGTGTACATGTTTTTACATATTTTTAATCCCTATTGAGCTTAATTTTAATATCTCTCCTCTATATCTATCATACATATATTCTTATTCTTAAAATAAGAGAGGTTGTTTTTTTTTAATTTTTATTTTATTTATGTTTTTCTTTATTTCTCTTGAACTTGTTTTAAAAATAAATATTTCTCTTTTACAAATTTATTTTTCTTCTCCTCTTCAAATTTCTTTTTCTTATCTTTTTTAAAATTATTTTTTAAAATGTTTTAAATATTTTGAAATCTTGAGGATAAATCTTATCCTTTTCTTTATAATTTTTGAAATTATCTTCAAAAAGTTTATTTGAATATCCTTTCAATTTGAGATGATGTGTATTTTATCTTTAATCTATCTTCTTCTTTCTATCTTATGAATATCCATTCTTTACGTGACTTATTATTTAATCTTGATTTTTAAGTTTATGATAATCATTAAGGGGAAGATAGTATTTCATGTCACTATTAATTTACCTTATGTGCAATTAAATTCTTGATATAAATTTATTTTTTCCTCTCCTTGTTTTCTTTTTGATAATCATAAATGGGGAGTTTTTTTTTGTTTATTCAGGGGGAGAATTTTTGATTATTAGGAGAGTTGTTTTGTAATTCATAGAGGGATAATTTGGTTTTTAAGTTGTGTTATATTTATTTATTGAGCATATTAAATTTAATTTACTTCTTGATTATATTTAAGATCATTTACTTCATAAGTATCTTGAATATCTTATTTAAATATCTTGTATACATTGACATATTGAATTACATTTTTATATCTTTTACTCTTATTTTACAATTGATATATATTTTTATGTTATGTGTTTGTAATCATAAAGGGGGGGGGGATATTATTATACCTCTCTCTATCATCGTGTTTTCATGATCACAAACACTATTTCATGTTTCTAACAATTTCATTCAGTAATTTTTAGTTATATAATTTATACTCCAAGTCATGTCATTAATGGAATAAATGGAGATATTAAATTCCATTCAAATACAACATGAAGATCTTGTTGAAGGCTTAGAACAATATCTTATCATGTTTAAAGCTCTTGGAATAAAGTTATAAGATTGTTAAAAGGTCATTAAATGATGTTCATGAGGCCATTCTTGAAGATAGAGAGCTATAGGTTCCATCATCCAGCCAATACTATATACATATAAGTTCCAAACTTCAGTAAGTCCACTAGCTAATTGGTGATAGTTCTAGAGGGACAACATTCTTATAGAAGGCCACTAGCTAGATGATTTTCAGTAGCATCTAAGTAGTGAGGCATTTCCAGTTTCTATGAGCTATAGGTGTCCCGCCACCCATCCAGTGAGGTGCACTGGGTAGCCGATGGCATCGAGGAAACTACTCCAAGAATGCATTTAATGTTGGTTAAGATTCCATAAATTTTATCTTATTTATATTAAATGACATAGATAAATTATAGAAGGTTCCTTACTTCATTAGAGACTAAATAGAGACATTGGTGGATTGAATGTTTAATTGTATGATCAATGCTCAAGTGTAAAAATTCTATCAATGCTTAAATGATGGATATATTGCAATTTATTCTCAATATAAAATCCCTACCTCAAAGAGAAAATTTAGTTTCTCAATTTCTCAAAGGATCTTAACATATACCTCTCTCTCTCTCTCTCTCTTCTTATGTTATCCTATAAGAGATATGAGACTGTAATTATAATATATTTTTTCTAAGAAAATATATCTCTCCTCACACACATTCTTAAATTTTTTTCTTATTACTTCTATCAAAAATCAAGGGAGGGATGGTTTCTTGCTACTTACATAAAAAAGAAAGGTAGATTAGTTTCTTAATACTTATTTCAATAATAAAGAGAGGATATGGTTACTTGATCTCCATTAAAATCAATGGACTAATAAGAAAAACTTCTTAACTTGAGGGGAAGATACGCAGGGTCTCACAATAAGCTATTTCAAAATTACTTTATAAAAATATGCTTGTTATCAATTTTATTTTATGCATTAAATCATTCAATATCAAAAAACATAATTTCATAAATTTGATACGTCCGTTTTGGCTATGCATACTCTCTCATTTAATATTGAAATTAACTCTTTAATATGTATGAAATTTATCAATCTACCACTTTATCGAATTGATTGATTTATCATATCAAAATTGTTTAATTTTGATTTATCCTTTTCCATTTTATTCATTTTTTAAAAGGGAAATTTACCCCCTCTTTACATCTACTCTGACCAACAACCATGGTTCTAAAACTTCATTAAGGTACTCCAAAAGACATGTAAGGCTAACAAGTACACTATTTAAGCTATATAAAGGTAGAATTGCAACCAGTGCTACCATGTCAAGGTCATCCAGAGGCTGTGTAAGGGTAATTGAGTTTCACCTTAAGCTATGTAAGGGTAGCAGTTATGGTTATACCATTTGATAAAGGTTACAAAGGGCATTGTGTAAAGTCTATGTAAAGGTAAAAAGGGAGTTATATAAGGGTCATATCACAAATCTTGAAGATACATAAATGTCATACCCATTGAGAATGTGTTTCATAAGGGTTGAACCTTGTAAAATAGAGCTCAACTTCAACACCCAAATATCCAAAAATTCATGTGGACCATGCCCTCTCATAGTGATTAACTCACACAAATCCAACCTATAATTCCTCCATGTGGGAGAAAAGTAGTTTACTAAGGGAGATAATGAAATTAGAGATGTTAATGAAGAACTGATGATCAATATACCCTTGATCTGATTTCAACTAAAGCAAGACCAAGGTTGTTAGATTGATGAACCCAAGATTTATCCAACCACAAATGAAGATTCCTCACTGAAGATAATGAAAGTTGAGTTAAAGTAGAGAAAATGTGTTTGTTGGTTTATTCTATATTCAGGATTGAAATATAGGGGGCCTTGATGTCTCATAGTGATATTAACATGAGTAAGAAGGCCAACACATTCCACCTTATCAAAAAAATTCCTTAATATATTTAACTAAATCTTATAGATCATAAGACATTTCCCCAGTGAAGAATGTATAACTTCCCTCATATGAATTCATTATACAACTTTAGCTGATGTTGTAAGACATAATTAACATCATAGTACTAATAAACCAAGTGTATGACTTTTATGACCATCATCATATTTTTTTCATATGACTTTTAGACTTTTACAATCTAGAAGAGGATCAATTTTAGATGAGAGAACCTAATATCTCCAAAAGATGGGAAAAACCAAGGTCTCTTATCCTATATGCTTCCACATGGCCTTCATGCATGAAACCTTTTTATGAAAATAATATCATAATTTATCCTATATGAAAAAATTGAGTAAGTATAATTGAATATTTCCACATGGAATATACCATTCAAGATGGGAACCAAGTATTGTACAAGTTGTTATAGAAGTGGGAGAAGAATATGATTGAAGCTAGAACCTCTTAGAGGATAGGGAAATGGTCTGAATCAAAATAATCATGTGAAAAGATTATGTGATTTTTGAAGCTATAGTGAAACCTTTAATAAATGATGAAGATTAAAGGAGAAATAGATTGCCATCATAGTAAATTAGGATATCTCGCATTGGTTTTTTATTTTTTTCTATTTGAATCTCTAATGATGGAGCTATAGGAACTGTGGCTTGGTTAAGGAGAAATTCCCCTACCACCACTATTAAATTTAAGTGAATTTATATTCCTTTCTCCTATTCAATTTTCATGATACCCGAGGTGTGGACTTTAGAAGTAGATGATCATCACTATTCTTTTTCATTTCTTCTTAGTTTCTTTAATTAATTTGGTTGGCATGTAATCCCACCCCAATCTTTATTAATTTCTCATATGATGGAGGGGAGTGATGGGGTGATTGAGGAGTGATTTAGGGTTCTCAATTACTATGGATAAGTGAAATTAATGCGATTGTGATAATTGACTACACCACTTAAGAAAACACACTAAAGATAAGGTGAGTGGATTAAGGTATTTAGTTATTCATTATGATTAGTAATATGAGTGAATTTATTTTACGAGAGATTATGATAGATTAGCTGGGAGAATTATCTATAGTTAACCATGATTTTTCGCATCTATTTTCACTCCCATTATATTTCTTACATTAACATACTATTTTATCCTTATTATTTCATTAATTTAAAGTAAATAGTGTAATATTAGTATAGGTGATAAAATAATGGGTGATAATTACCTTCCTTAGGAGAAGAGATTAAGTCAATGGTAAAACACTTTCTTAATAACATCAATTCTGATCAATATTTCTACCCCCAAGTGTAGGAAAATAAAGCATACAAAATACTCAACATAAATGAATTGAAGAAATTGCTAAACCAAGTTACATCCAAATTTCAAAATACCATGGAACAAGAAGAAGATTAGTATGAAGTAGATCCCCTGATTATCTCAACATTCAAGGTAGAGGAAAAATTGGAAGAATATAGACCACTAATGGTTAATATTGAATATGTTTGTCTAGTAGCCTTTTATTTTGAAGAAGATTTAGAAGTTAATATAAATGTGGGAGATATTATTTCTATTGACTCGTTCTCTAGTAATTTTATAAAATCTCATTTAAATACACATTCTCCCTATGATTCAAGTTTTATTTAACAACAACTTTGTAATCCCTGGATTACAAAGACATAAAAAATAGAAGTGATGTGTTTTAAGGAAAATTTTTAATGACCACTGATGTATACAACCACACTAGAAGAATTCAAAGATTTATCGCACTTAGAGAATGAAATATAATGCTAAAATTTAGGAGGGATATGAACTTAAACTAAACTCATTTTATTCACATTTTATTCATACTACATTAAAATATGACCACACTTATGTTGTAATAGTAGATTCATCTCAAACTATGCTTAGATTAGATAATAATGAAGACAAACTAGAGGGATTATTTTTAGAGGACATACTTGTGGACTTACAACCTAAAATAATTTTAAATTACTTTTAAAGGGGGTTTCATGAGAAACAAGAGTTTAAAACTAAAGTATATGATGGAGTTGATAAAACCTTTAAATATTTCCATTATAATTTCACAACATATATTTTATATCTCAAACTACCTTATTTTCAAACTATAGAATAATACCATTTTTTATTACCCTTGATAAAGATGAATAAGCTTTAGAATAAAAAAGAACCGATGTGGGTGCCTACTGTGATTAAAGTAGAAGACGACACATGCATGCACTTCCATAATGAACAACCTATTCAAACAAAATTAGATGAGATAACACTCCTAGGAGTAGTTTTCACACACTGATTAGGATTCCCAAGTGTGAAAATAGTATACAATAAGATTAATGAATATTATTTTGATAATTTTATTAGATCAACTTTGGAGGAGTTAGATTATGTTGTCATAGGAGTGAAGGTATCCGGATTCAAGGAAAAATGGTGTTATAGGAAGATAATCTAGATGAGAAATATCTTGATAATCTTATAAAGTCTTCCTTAGAAGAGTTGAGAGAAGATGACATAAGAGATGAAAATGAAGTGTTATAGGAGGCATAAGGAGATGTGGACACCCCTCTCTAGTAAGTGAAAGGATGAGCAACTGATTTGGATATAGAAAAACTAGGATCACCTATGAATATTCTCTATGAAGCACCCCCTAAAAAATCAAGAAGACCACCAGGAGAGGAAACAAGCTATAAATATATTTGGAAGGAATATAATGTGATGGTTTGAATCATACAATTTTTTGGGTTTTTTGGGGGTTGATTAACACTTAATCATAGAAATAGAAGCATTATAAACCATTAATCTAGGATTTCCATGGAAGAAATATGAAATCGTATAAAAATTAGAAATAAAGAACCTATAAAATGTGTATATAATTCATTGAATAAGCCTCAATGACCTCCTTAATATTCATCTTTTGTGATTGATAAGGATCAAAAAAGTGGAAAACAAAGGCCTCCCACCTCTGAAGGTATCTACAGGCTAACTGAATCATTCATTATATGAATGGGATCCTCCTTCACTCCACACTAGGCTAGCACCTCACTGTGTAAAGGAGGAAAAAGAAGAGAGATTTGAGTTTATGGCAGTATCAACTAAGCATGAACACAAACACACACACCTTGCATCATATGATAGTGTATTTATGAAGTCACTAGGATGATCCTAAGTGATACTAACATCAAATGATTTGTTCATAACATGTGATTTAATTCCACTACTAGTTCATGAATCACATGAATAAATGAAACTAACTTCGACATGTTTCATGTCACGAACCAACCCGGGTCGACCCTGAATCGGTCACCCAAGCTGGTCCGTGACATGGCCCGAAGGGTGTTCCCGATCCCCATGGGCTGGCAACCAGTGCCGGGCATCAAGATTTAAATCGTTGGGAATTATTTGGCCCATGAACAAAAAAAACAAGCAAACAGATAAATATAAACAATCGATAAACATAATGCTAGCAGCGGAAAGAAAATAAAACCAAACATACCTCCACATGACCTTTTAGGTCACCTCCCAACCAAAGGCCGACTTTTCTCCAATAACGAGCAACTCAGCCAAGAAAACCTACAACTGAAATGATAAAGATAGGCATGAGCATTAAAGATGCTCAGTAGGGTTTCCAAGATAGAACATAGAATCCAACGTCTCCTTTCCCGAAACAATCCATTAACACAAGTTTGAAATACAATTATAAAAGTATGGATTTCACATTTGAAAATAAGCAACATGTTTTTCCCATTTAAAAATACAACACATGCTGCATACCATTTTCCAAAATCATTTGTCATTTTATAAACAAAATCCAAAATAGAATACACCAATGTTGTGCTAGAGTAAAACAAGAGTGAAAACTGAAAATAAATTAGTACACGGAAAGTAAACATGCAGTGAAAATAATCCAGTAACCATGGGTGATCCTAAACATCCCTAGAAGACCCCTGGATGTACTTGGTTTCAGAACCACCTGCCGGTATATGGTGAAGCTCCTAATTCTATAACCAACTGGCCGCCCTAACCGACCAATCCAGTGGCAAAGCCCACCTAGCCTAACAAAAAATCCAGGGGGTACTAACCCATCTAATTGGGGTTGTTCAGCAACAATCACTTGATCTATAAAAGATACCGAGGAACCCATGGTGGTGATGATAATAATGTGTAATTATGAAGGCACTCAAACGCGTGACTCATCTCACCACACTTTCCTACCCCAAACACGGATGCTTCATATGAATTCACCCATAAAGGGTTACCCTAGACAGGAGCGCCCCCAAATACACATTCAACCATTTCACGTCAACAAAGTTCCAACTGGGCCATCACACCATTTAACATTTAAACCATTTCATAAAATGTTCAAAGTTTCCAATCAGGCCTTTCAATATTTTTTCAAAACCATACTTTTATAAACAACTAGACATGCATATCACTTCCGTTCCAAACATTTTTTTTCAATGGCCAAAAAGGCATCGCATCAAGCACTTAGCGTGAAAAAGCATTTGAAAGCACCTATCATTATTTTTCTTGAATGGAAATTACACTCATAAAAATAAAAATATAGTTCTAAAGATCATAAACCACATGCAAGATCCAACTGGGCAATTCAACCAATGTTTGGGGTGTAAAACCCAACAAAAAACGCACGACATGTTAAACAAACACTTTTAAAACCATACACACCCAAATCGCTCTTGAAAGACCAAACACTTGCTAACACTATTTCCCAAAACAACAAACATCAATTTTACATAAATATGGCCAAATGGGCATTTACACCATGAATTTACCAAAGATTGTCCAAGAACCTTTTTAAGCCAAGCTGAAACACATAATGCATATGAAAGTGTTAAACGAGTCCTTGAGTTTTGAACACACACACACCCCAAGAATTTCACAATTTAAAAAAAATCCCTTAACCCTTTCAAACACAAAATAAATCATTTCCATAAAAATCCATCAATGATTTAAAGTGATGATGCCTTTATAAAACAAGCCAAACAATTTATCAACAACTATATAAACAACCCAACCAGTTTATAAATAGTTCTATCACAAGCTAAATAGTTTACAAACAAAATTTATAAATAGACCAGACAAATTACACAAACCAGAAAACACAATAACAACTATTTTTAACAAATCTAACTAACTTGAAAACATTAAAGCATATTGACCAATAAATTTGCAAAGGCACGAATCAAGTAAAAGAACTAATTAAAAACATGAAATCACTATATGGACTTATTCGGAAGGAATAAGAAGATTCCCCTACCTCAAAGTCGAGCATGGATACAACGATGCATCCACAGAAAGACGAAAAAAACTCAATGAACCATTTGCACACCCTAGACAACCAGCATAACTTGCAAAACACATATCGTGGTGTTATGATTCAGCCAGAACAAATAGAAAACACCACAGATGAAATAAAATAATAAATAAAATAATAAATAAATAAAATAATAAATAAATGATTAAATATACTGAATGATAAAAATAGTTGCCAGCATGGAAGGATACGACCACGCCAAAGCAAGGAGGCCAGAGCAGAAGATGGGGTTTGTTGTCGGCTGGAGTAGGGGGCAAGGGTGATGTCGGCTAGATAGAGCAAGCCGAATGAAAGCGGCTGTGAAATGGACGGGAGGAGGTTAGAGGGGGTCTGGTCGGCATGCGATGGGGCGAGGGGGTGCCAAAAAGTGCAGATGACTGTCAGAAGGTCGGGGCGTGGCCTAGATGGTTGTGTGGCAAGGGTGCTGAGGGGGCCTGGCCGGGAGCCGGGGGGAAGGGAGAGGACAAGGGGTGAGCGCCGGAGGGTGATGAGACTAGGAGGGCAGACGACAGAGGGACAGTGCGCGGGGCCGACACTGGGTTGGGTGAGGCGAGGCGGCGGGGACTCGCGGAAAGAGGTGGGGCGCAGGCGGGAGGTCAGTCGGCTGGGACCTGTAGGCAGAGGCGAGGCCGGTGGAGCAGGCGTGGCTGGTGAATGCGGAGGGCGGAAGCGCTGGTGCGCTGAGTGCTGCGAGAAGGAGAGGGGAAAGGGAAATGGGGGGGGGTGCCAGGTAGAATTAGGGTTTTTTTTATAATAATAATAATAACAACAATAATCAAAATAATAATAATATCAATAATTATAAAAGTATAAATAAAAGTAATAAACTAACCACAATAAAGATAATAATAATAAAAATTAATAACAATAAAAATAATAATAATTATAACAATAACAACAACAACAACAATAATAATAATAAAATTAATATTAATATTAATAACAATTTATTACTAATTATATTAGCAACAATTTTTAAATAATAATAATAAAAATAATATTGAAAAATCTTAATAATAACAATATTATTATTCACACAATAATAACATTATTATTACATTTTAAATATTTAACTCACCTTACATAAATTTTTTATTTATTTCAATTGTAAAATAGTTGCGCAGCCATCCGAGCCAATCGTGTGGATATCGCCCACTGTGCGGTGACCGTACATGAGTCCGAAACCCACAAAAATTATCAAATGACACAAATTTTAAGTCGGAACCCAGCCCAAACCTTAGCGCGAGATCCCAAATCCAAAGATTATTAAAATAAAAATTAATTTAAAAATACGGATGTGACAATTCTCCCCACCATAGACACTTTCTGCCCCCCAAAAGTCACCCAACCGAACAATGGACAAATCAAGAATCCATGCCTGGCTGAAACTGAAAGGAACCACACCACAAGAGAATGGAAGAACACGAGAGGGTTCTCCCCACCACAAGAATTCAACTATCACAAAAATTTAACACCTAAACATACCACCCTGGGAGGGGGGGGGGCGACATGGGAACTCCCAACCGATCTAAAATATCTTCTATAGCATGAGCGAAACAAAACCTCCGCTGAAACTTGGAACTCTCGACCCATACCAATAACCCCAAACACTAGAGAAAAACCTCTGAGAAGAACATGATCCCAACAGTAAACCTGAGTGTAACTACAAGCCTTAACTCCTTCACAGGAACTTACATCTCCAAATGAACTCCACTAAACCAATATCAACCCAGACAAGGGCCGGACAAATTTTAAGAAAAATGAACGATTCAATAAACTATAATCAGACAAACAAAACTGTTCGATTACAACATAACATGTCTACTATAACTCCATGATGAAACAATGAACTTACAATAATGTCAAAACTTCAATAGTACAAAAACAAAAATGAAAAGACTTTAAATGTTCTACTGCCAACACGGAACAGAAGACCCGGACCAAGGCTTCACGCCCCTGGCAACTCCTGACTGTGCGCGAGTTTCACCCCAAGACCTGTGGCTGGGGCTCTGATGGCTGAAGCATCTCCTGCATCACAGTCAGGCACTGAAATCCCTCAGTCATGTCTTATTTAGGTGACACTTCCTGCAAAACTTCTCCAAGTGACCCAGACAGCTGCAATGATGACACGTCTTTGGAGGGATGCAACATTATGACTTCACGTGCCCGAACCGGCCACACTGGTGGCACACCACTGAACGGTCTGATGAACTAGAAGCCAGAACCACTGCAGATGAATCTTTAGAAATAGGTCCCTCTAGCACACCCTGCTCTCCAAATGGGTAACCTTCACGAGAAACTGGATTCACTGGATTTCCAAGCACCTACGCTCTGAAGACCAACTCAGCTAGGAACGCCATATCCACCTGCTTCTCTAAAAGATGATATTTAGAAAGGAGGACCCGCTCCTTGATCTTTGGACAAAGACCCCCGATGAAGAGAGAAGTCTTCATCAAATCCTATGATGTTTCCTCCAAAGAAAAGGGCACACGTTCCTTGAAATGGTCAACATATGATTTCACTGTACTTTGTCCTTACTGAATATTCATGAGCTCTTCCCTTTTCTTCGTTTTCACCTCTTCAGGTATAAACCATCAGATGAAGATGGATTTAAAGACATCCCACATCATCTCAACTTACAGTGATGGCAGGGCGACCAACTCCCATTCATCCAGAGTTGGACCTTCGAACAAACCCAAAACGACATGCACTCTGACATCATTAGGAGTTCCCAATATTCTAAATACACGTTTGACCTCTTCAAGCCACTCTGTTGCCTCTAATGGACCCCGATCAACGTGAAGGATATGAAATGTCAGAGAAGGACCAAAAACTGGGCATGACTTATCAGAAATATTGGCGACCTTTCTGGGTGTAATTTTTTGAACAACATATAAAACACAGAACCAAAACCAATATCAAGCCGAAGCAACATCATGAAAGAGATTTAATCCAAAAAAGCTAGCTCAAAACCTAAAAAAATACAAACACAACCCAAAATTACTTTTTCAAAAATCCCTTTTTATTTTAGATTTCAAAATCATTTTATTTCAATTCCATTTTCTAAATACCAAACCCACTTTTCAAACCAATTTTAATTGAATCATTTCCCCTTTTTAAAATCGCTTTAGATAAAACAAGGTCAAGCCTTTAATTCCAAATGCACACCCCAGTAATCCCATGAACCGTTGCACATGTCTTCATTTGTTTTCATACATACGCACCAACACACACTTCCCATGCATTCCCTCACATGTGAAAACGTTCATAAAGAGTACCTGAGGTTTCACCCAAACCATATCTCTACTAGTACCAAGAAAACACCAGATTTTTAGACCAAGAGATTTCAGTTTTAAAGAATCCCTTTCACAAATTTAAATCCATTTAAAAGAAATCATTCTCATTACAAAACCCCTTTTTCATTTTCAAGAATTCACTTAAACCAACCAGAACCAAGACGACACTTAACTTGCATCAAATCACTGAAGGGAGGGACTAGTAGTCATGCTTAACCTGATGACATGGTAGTGAGCCATGCCCCAAGTAAGAAACAACAACTAGGAGTAACTTAAACCATGTACTCGGACTCTACATGGTTCAATAATCCATGTGAAATCACGATGTGACATCAACTTTCCTCTGTTGTCATCCCTCAATCTAAAACAAACCATAACGAAACAAGGACTCAATTCCCAGACTACCCCTGGCGACTCGAGGTTCGGAACAGGTGAGAGTTCATGACATCCTTCCCATACCTACCTCTAGAGCCCCAACAGTCCTAATATCTATCTACCAGATACCCCAAATAACAAGATCCCCTCTGATACCATTTTTTCATGAACAAACCTGGGTCGATCCTGAACCGATCACCCAAGCCGGTCCGCGAAATGGCCCTAATGGCGTTCCCGATCCCCACGGGCTGGAAACCAGTGCCGGGCATCAAAATTTTAATCGTTGGGAATGATTTGGCCCATAAAAAAAAACAAGAAAACAAATAAATATAAACAGTCGATAAAAATAACGCTAGCAGTGGAAAGAAAATAAAACCTAACATACCTCCACGTGACCTTTTAGGTCACCTCCTGACCAAAGGATGACTTTTCTCCAATAACGAGCAACTCAGCCAAGAAAACCTGAGCAAGGAAACTTGCAACTGAAATGATAAAGATAAGCATGAGCATTAAAGATGATCAATATGGTTTCCAAGATAAACCATATAATCCAATGTCTCATTTCCCAAAACAATACATTAACCCAAGTTTGAAATACAATTATAAAAGTAGGGATTTCACATTTGTAAATAAGCAATATATTTTTCCAATTTAAAAACCCAACACACGCTGCATACCATTTTCCAAAATCATTTGTCATTTTATAAACAAAATCCAAAATAGAATATACCAATGTTGTGGTAGAGTAAAACAAGTAAGAGTGAAAACTGAAAATAAATTAGTACATGGAAAGTAAACAAGCAATGAAATAATATAGTAACCATGGGTGATCCTAAACATCCCTAGAAGACCACTGGACGTACTCGGTTTTGAAACCACCTGCCGGTGTATGGTGAAGCTCCTAAGTCTATAACCAACTAGACACCCTAATTGACTAATCTAGTGGCAAATCCCACCAGGCCTCACAACAAATCCAGGGGGTACCAACCCATCTAATCGAGGTTGGTCAGCAACCGTCACTCAATCTCTAAAAGATTCATAGGAACCTGTGGTGGTGATGATAATACTGTGTAAGTAGGAAGGTCCTCACATGTGTGACTCATCTCACCTTACTTGCCTACCCCAAACACGGACGCTTCCTATGCATTCACCCATAAAGGGTTACCCTAGACAAGAGCGCCCCCAAATACACATTCAACTATTTCACATCAACAAAGTTCCAACCAGGCTATCACACCATTTAACATTTAAACCATTTCATAAAATGTTCAAAGTTTCCAATCTGGCCTTTCAATATTTTTTTCAAAACCATACTTTTATAAACAACCAGACATGTATATAACTTTAGTTCTAAACATTTTTTTTTCAATGGCCAAAATGGCATCGCATCAAGCACATAGCGTGCAAAACCATTTGAAAGAACCTATCATCATTCTTCTTGCATGGAAATTACACTCATAAAAATAAAAATATAGTTCTAAAGATCATAAACTATATGCAAGAGCTAACCAGGAAATTCAATCAATGTTTGGGGTGCAAAACCCAACAAAAATGCACGACATTTTAAAAATCCACTTTTAAAACCATACACACCAAAATCGCTCTTGAAAGACCAAACACATGCCAACACTATTTCCCAAAACAAAAAACACCACTTTTATATAAATATGGCCAAACGGGCGTTTACACCATGAATTTACCAAAAAGTGTCCAAGCACGTTTTTAAGCCAAGCCGAAACACACAATGCATATGAATGTGTCAAACAGGCCCTTGAGTTTTGAACACACTCACACCACAAGAATTTCACAATTTCAAAAAAAATCCCTTAACCCTTTCAAACACAAACTAAATCATTTCCATAAAAATACATCAAAGATTTAAAGTGACGATGCCTTTATAAAACAAGCCTAACAATTTATCAATAACTATATAAACAACCCAACCAGTTTATAAATAGTTCTATCACAAGCTAACTAGTTTACAAATAGAATTTATAAATAGACCAGACAAATTACACAAACCATAAAACACAATAACAACTATTTTTAACAATGCTAACTAACTTGAAAACATTAAAGCATATTGACCAATTAATTTGCAAAGGCACAAATCAAGTAAAAGAATTAATTAAAAACATTAAAGCATTATATGGACTTATTCGGAAGGAATAAGTGGATTCAACTACCTCAAAGTTGAGCACGGATACAACGACGCATCCGAGGAAAGATGAACAACACTCAACAAACCATTTGCACGCCCTATACAATGAGCAGAACTTGCAAAACACATATCGTGGTGTTATGATTCAGCTAGAACAAATAGAAAACACCACAAATGAAATAAAAATAATTAATTAAAAAATAAATAAATAAAAGAATTAATAAATGATTAAATATACCGAATGAGAAAAATAGTTGCCGACAAGGAAGGATGCAACCATGCTGAAGCAAGGAGGCCGGAGTAGAAGATGGGGTTCACTGTTGGCCAGAGTAGGGGGTAAGGGTGAGGTCGGCTGGATGGAGTAGGCCGAACTAAAGGGGTTGTGAAATGGTCGAGAGGAGGTCAGAGGGGGTCTGGTCAGCAGGCGATGGGGCGAGGGGGGACCAGAAGGTGCGGACGACTGTCAGAAGGTCGGGGCATGGCCTAGATGGTGGTGTGGCAAGGGCGCTGAGGGGTCCTGGCTGGGAGCCGGGGGGAAGGGAGTGGATCAGGGGTGAGCGTCGGAGGGTGAGGAGACTAGGAGGGAGGACAACGGAGGGCCAGTGCATGGGGCTGGTGTTGGGCTGGGTGGGGTGAGGTGGCGAGGACTCACAACGAGAGGTGGGGCGTAGGCGGGAGGTCGGTCGACTGGGACTTACAGGTGGAGGCGAGGCCGGAGGAGTGGGCGTGGCTGGAGAACGTGGAGGGTGGAAGCGCTAGCGCGCTGAGTGTCATGGGAAGGAGAGGGGAAAGGGAAATGGGGGGGGGGGGCGCCATGTAGAATTAGGGTTTTGTTTTTTTTGTTTTTTTATAACAATAATAATAATAATAACAATAATCAAAATAATAATAATAATATCAATAATTATAAAAGTAGAAATAAAAGTAATAAAATAACCACAATAAAGATAATAATAATAAAAATTAATAACAAAAAAATAAAAATAATAATAATAATTATAACAATAATAATAATAATAACATTAATATTAATATTAATAACAATTTATTACTAATTATATTAGCAAAATTTTTTAAATAATAATAATAAAAATAATATTGACAAATTTTAATAATAACAATATTATTATTCACACAATAATAACATTATTGTTACTTTTTAAATATTTAACTCACCTTACATAAAAAATTTATTTATTTCAACCGTCGAATAGTTGCGTGGCCATCAGGGCTGACCGTGTGGCTATCGGCCACTGTGTGGTGACTGCACATGAGTCTGAAACCCACAAAACTTATCAAACGACAAAAATTTTAAGTTGGTACCGGGCTCAGACCTTGGCGCGAGATCCCAATGCCAAGAATTATTAAAATAAAAATTAATTTAAAAAAACGGATGTGACATTTCATCTTATGAAATAGTTCCTTTAATGACAACCTATGTAGGATAATGATCCAAGTAGAGTTAAAGACATGAAATTCCAATCAGTAAGTAATATCCATGTATCTCATGTAGGCTATGGCTCATATGACTCACTTAGTTTTATCATATACATAATAAGCTTTAGGGTATATATCCATTAATCTCCCATTTACACTAAAGCTTAAAATTTTTTATTCCTTTTAACCTTAAATTGTATCAAATATAACAACTTGTGAAATAATATCCAAAAATCATTTTGTATATATTCCAAAACACTTTTATAAATCTATCAATAACTTCACCTTGTATTACATCATGTGAAATAACCTATGAATACCCATCCAAAACTCATTTTGGATTAAATCTAAAACACTTTTAGAGTTGTTCTCTGAGTCAAATTCAATCCCCATTTAGTCAACCACAAAGCATGAACCCACATTCTTTTATAACATTAAAAATAAATAAAAAACACCAGATTAATAAATTTAAGTAATGAGCAACCTTTGTAAAAGCATTACTATTACTCAAGATATTAAGGGATAAAAAATTATCTTTATCAAACACATGTATCTCTAAACTAGTGTCCACCGGTCTGAATCATATGAAAATATGAATTCTCATATTTTAACTTTTTCTAAGTCATTGATTGAACATGGGAAATAGAGAATTTTAATCCCATAAAACCAACTCATACATTCTCAATTCGTAGAGTATAGACTAAACTGGTCAGTGAATACATCACATGTAATTCACCCTTACAAATAAACACATTGCATGTCCCTTATCCAAATAGATAAGCACATCATATATACTATCTAGGTGAAATTTAACACTCCATAGTATATCTCAATTGAGGTCCCATATGTCATACTCATCATATGAGAGTAAAAATCCTATCTTGGTTGTGCTCCAACCAATGGCATGATCAACAACATACCCAACTACACCCATATTAGATAAGTTATTTTCAAACTTGCATAAGCAGGGTATTAAAGTATGAATATTATCATACTAAGTATCTCACCAACCTGAGGTAATAGGGACTCTAATACGATCCATGCACCCCTAACATACCAAAGGTATTTGTATGATTCTCCATATGGTATACTTAGTGGGTTATCCAACACACACAAAGAATCATATTCTTTTTTTGTGCCTTATCAGCATATTCTGTATCTCTATACAAGAATTATACTCATGATAAAATTTATATATCATCATAACCTATAGTACTCCATGATGAACATCAATTAGGGATAACTCAAAGTCATACTTTGAGAGGCCAAATATCATTACACTTCATGAAATGTATATCTATATATACATTTATCCAACCAAAGTTAAAGAATGATAAAGTGGATATTACCTCTAAAATGATGCATTTTATATCCTTAAAACACTTTTAATAATATTTAATAAACCCAACCTAAATTCCTATCTATCATATCATATATGATAAAATACCAGACCAGCCTTATATATGCTGCACTTTTAAGGGTTTTATTAACTCATTACATCATATGTAATTCTTTACATATCTCTTTGTGAGAATCTGATAAAACTCTCCCACTAAAATATTTTAATGAGTGACATATATAAAGAAATAAAGTTTGAATAATGGAGAGATTTAAGAATCATATTCCCAATGTATAACTCTTTGAACATGTTCAAACTTCTTAACTTCATAACATCAAATGTTATGACATTAACTTAATGTTTTTTTTACTTCTAAGTGAATCATCATCATCCTTACATCAATATTTTCCTTGATTTTTTTCAAATAATGTAAATTTTATACTATTAGTTTATTATCATATCCTATACCATTTTAGGATAAAGTGATATCAAATTTGTTATAGTAACTAATACAAATCTTTACATTACTCTTTACCTCCACATCCTAAATTCTTTTAGGATATTAAGGGTAATTCACTTTGTAATTTTACTAGTAAAATACTTAAGGAAACAATGATATTAACTTTTCACGATAACTAAATATAACTATTTTTATTTTTATTCACTATCACATATCCTAAACTCTTTAGGATATAAATTGATGGAAAATTTAATCTTAAACTGATATAATATTTATTTGTTAACTTTGAACTTCTCTAAGTCCAAACATGCTCCCAATAACTTCTTAGTTACTATATTATTCTTAAAATATCTGGCTATGGAATAACACAAACTTTATTGTGTTTAGGAAATAAAACTTATTTCCTCCTTGTAGGAATATTTAACAAATAAACTGTCATTTCTATAGTATATATGGCACTATATGTGTTTGAGATTTTTTTAAAAGAATATTTCATTCATTAATATACACCACTAATATGTGGGAATCATATTACATCATATTTTAACAAATACCCGTATAAAAACTTTATCTTGTATAAACAATTTTATCCTTATATTCTTCTAAAAAATGATATATAAATTGATAAATCATAAACCATGTGTATTTATCAATCATATTAATTTTATTCACAAAAAATCTTTTTTATTTAATCAATTATCTTATCATATAAGAGAATTAAGTTGAAGTTACATATCCTTCAACTATATTCATCTAATCTTGATACATTCCTTTACATTCAAATTTTATTTTAGAAACTCTTTACTTTATAACAATAACGTAAACTACAACCTGAATCAATCCTTATTTTATTTTGAACTCCTATATATTATAACACTTGTAAAACTACATTTGGTATCACATACCCTTAAAAATTAAGGAATTGATTTCTATAACTCCTATAACTGACATGGACATGCCATGGAGTTTCCTAGACTCCTTCAGGTATTCAAGATAATACAACATATGGAATTATTACTCTTCCCAGACAACCTTAGGTTTCAATGACCTTGACCATCTTCTTGAAGAAACATTGTTGAACTTTTCAACAAAATTTTATTCTTGTGATTTGAAATTTTACCTACCAATACTGACCATATAACACTTAGAACCTAGACATCATTTACCCAGTTTATCTATCCTCAACACTTTATAAATATAGAGTAAAATTTTATTGAATTTAATCATATTGTTTGAATATATATATAAATGATAATAATATGAATTCATTAACAAGATAAATCTATTTTTAATCTCCCTTAAATTATATTGTAAAATTGAACAAATCATAAATTATGTGTACCAAAAACACCCATCTCACTGTGTTAAACAAAAATTTATTACATGCTCTTCTCAAGAGAAAAATGAGATAATATATATCTTATGACGAGTTCACCAAAGGATGATGCATCCAAGTTATCAATAAAATAGTTCCTTTTCTCTATTACTTCAAGATCCATTATTTAATTCTTTTATCTTTCTAATCTTCTATATATTTTCAAATTTTTTAAAACATACAATTACTATCATATATCTATTAGAATAATAGTATTGATTTCTATAAACAATAAATATTTAAGGAAACCTTTAGCCTCATAGAGTCATTAAAATATTCGATAATATTGAATATCATTTATAATACCCAATCATATTGAGTATATGAGACTAAAATCCTTTAAATCACTGATGTACCTAATCATATTGAGTAGAAGAGTACAAGAGTAAAGATTAAGATTCCTTTAGTCACTTTGCATCTAATGCATTTGAAACCTTAATTGAATAATTCTATACTTCCAAAAGAATATATATTCACTTTTTGAACAATTTAAATAGTTGGTTTGCACTACCATTATATTTTAAAATATGACTATGTTTGATAGAATATAGGAAACATAACATCGAGCTTAAACGAACCACAACATAATATTATTTTAAATATGAATGTTATAACCCAGTTGTTGAATTGGAGGGTATGGATAAGGGTAACCACAATATGAAATATATTTATAATGGTCCTAATCAATAAAAATTTATCGATTAATTCTTATTAAATAAGTACTCAATTTTTAGTGAAGTCATTTTATGCTTCAAAAATACTTTTTCTTCAAAAAATGGGTTTCATTGCTTTTTGTGAGAAAATATTAGAATTAATTTATACCAAATTTAGAAATTTTATCTTATAAAAATGATATCATTTTTGAAATAAAAATATCAAAATTATCTTAAGGTGATTTTTTGGATTTTTTTGAAAATATTAGTTTTTCTATGAATAGTAAAAAATATTGATTTTATAGAAAACTGTATTTTATTTCTATGTAGTTACAAGGTACAATTTTTTTGGAATTGTTTTTAAAATTTAATTAGTTCCTTATGATTAAATAAAATCTAATTAATTTAATTGTAATCATCATTATTCTTAATTTTGGCATAAAAACTTTTTTATACATAAAAATTCATTTTTCTATAAAACTATTTTTTATTGTGCTTTGTGGGTTTATTTTAAAAGAAATTTATTCCACTTATAGGAATTGAATTTGATAATTTTTTTCCATATTTTGAATCATCGTGTCTAAATTTTTTAAATAATTCAATTTTTTTTCATAATGAATAATATTATTATTAAAAATGTTGTCACCGTGGTAAGAGTAAAACGACAAGATCAAGATTAAAACTATGAAATAAGGTTTAAAAATCATCCATACACTTGCCTATATTTCAATTTATGATTTAAATTTTACCACCCCTTAATACATTATAAAATATGGCATTTCGGTACCATTTTTCTTTGATAAAGATATTAATATTATTTAAATAAAGGAAAATACAAAATGTCTCTTTCTTTCTTTTAATATCTATAATATTTTATGATAAGAATAAAAATAAGTTATGAATGGTTATAAAATTTTATTTTTAATATGAATAAATTTATTTTCTAATGATAATTTTTTTTTAATTTTTAGTGTTTAAATAATTACTAAAGCTGCTGAGTCAAGATTCACATATCATTGAGAGGGGGAGGGGGTGAATCAGTGATGTCTTTTTCTTTGGTGTTTCCTTATGAAATAACCTCCACCTCCTATTAAATATTACTTTATCTACTGAAAAAAATACAACCACACATCCATAGGAACACGAGAGTTTACAAGGTTCACTACTCAACAAGAGTAGCTATGTCCTTGGTATAGTTTGGAAACAATACAATACCACACAATCCACTAGAAAACAATCTTTTGATGTAGAATAAAATGAGTAAGATGTTCCCTTATACTTGTTTAGCACTATAAAAACAATATAACAGTGCACGTGCTTCTTCTAACACAAAATGATGCAATACAATGCTACGATAATTCTTGATCCACTTTTACAAATATGATCTTTCAAAACAATTCTTCTCTTTCCTACCTAGAATCTGGTAAGAACTTCCTGTAGTCCTTTGGAAACTGTATTGCTTCCTCCACAAATTTCTTGTATCCTCCATGAACTGAGTTTCACTACATAGTGCGAGTGATTCATGAACCTCCTCTCATTCTGTGAGCTGTCTCTGCTCTGTGGCTAGCTAATGCGTCACAAACCACCTTTCATACGTGGCCCCTTTTCCTTCAAAAGCTATATAGCCCCATAAATTTGTTCCACATACTATCCTCATGAACTATCTCTTTTAGGAAAATATTTCCTCTATGAATTCTTCTTCTTTATGGAAATCTTTCCTCCATAAACTCTTCTCCTTCACAGACCACTCCTTCGAACTACTTCAGACTTCTATAAATTCTTTCTGCAATGATGATCACTTCTTATAAAATTTTCTCTTACATAATGATGGGATTGAGGTCCTTTATATAGGAAAATAAATCAAAAAACCTACTAATCTAATTTACTTAAATTTTACATGTGGTATAACCTTCCCCAAGGACTGTACTCCTTCCGTGAACCATTTTTCCCTCCGCAGTCCACATATCACGTTTCTTCCTTTATGGAGGCTGATTCCATATAAAAATAGATCACTGTCACTCAGCCAAAAATAAAATCCTTCCCATGAACAAAAATCCTCCCAAAAAATATGATCCCCCCATAAAACATTTTCCCTACGTGGTCCGTGTGGCATGCTTCACAGTCCGTATAGCGCTACTATGCAGAATCCTTCCTTTGCTAATTTTCCTTCACTATTCCGTGTACCTTATATACGGTCCATGAACTGTGCTTCATAGTCCAAAAACTATAATTTGTGGACTCCTTTTAAAAAAATCACTTTTACAAAAATCAAACTCCCAATTTTGAGGTCCAAAAATTTGGCAAACATTGGGAAATAACACCACCTTTAAAATCTATTTTGACAACATAAACCATACTAATTTGTGATTATCTAATTATCACGAACCTTATCTATTGTGATTTTTATCCTTTGATAGATCATATTTAGCATCATCATATTTACCAAGAAATTTTTTATAAATCTCCTATCTTATAGAAAAATATTTATTTCCAATAAAACCTGAATACAATTGAAAACATCTTTTCTCCCCTTTACTTTATAAATCTTGCATCACAAGTTCTCCAAACAACTTATGATATTTTTGAAATACAAATCAGAAAAGCATTGTCATATTATTCAAAACTTTTACAAAGTGAATTGATTTATCCTATTTTAAAACAAAATAAAAAAATCTTAAAAAAACCTTTCTTACTTAAAAAAACCTTCTTTAATCAACTTGGTCCCAACAATTACCTTAAATTCTTATGCATTGTCGACACAGTGATTGTGAAAGTAGTAGAAAAATCATGTAAATGATTTTAAAAACTCTAAAAGTAATATTTTTGGGTAAGTTATGGAGTCACAAGTTTTTTTAGATAAATATGATTTATTAGGGATGTTTTAAAAGTTTATATTTGAATTAAATTACCATCTTGATATTTTTCTGAAGTCAAATTATGTGAATAGTCCCAAAAACAACTTTATTTTTATTTTAAATTAAATAATATTTTATTAAATTATTTAAGATTAATAAAATTATTATATTTGTACAAATGAATGTGGTATGGTTAGTAATATCAAACATTTTCCATTTATGGTTTAATTTTCCTTATATAGTAACTTTCTTGACCCCTAAAGAGTAAAAAACATTTTTACCGTGATAATCATAGAAAGGGTTAATGTGGGTTAAAACTAAGAGATTAGTGTTAAAAAACCACATAAACTTATATTTTTTGATGATATAATTTAAAATTAAATTCATCATATATTCAAAATATTATAATTTTGTTCCACTTGAACAGGAAAATTAATTTATATTAATTTAATACTTTAAGTAATTCCAAGGGTGCCCCTCTCCTCCCTTATATAAGAACACCACCTCTCATATATTCCTCACACTTCTTGCGATGCATAGCTAAAAAAAACCTGCAAAAAAATCTTTTTAAATTCATTTTATACATTATAGATGTGTTTTTATTCTTTAAATACCATCCCTAATATCCTTAAGGAGAGATCCAAAGGAGGTTCTTCAAAGAGGAGGTAATTATCTCAAACGAGTGTTTTAATTATACTACTTCTTATACCTCCTTAAATTATATCCCAATCATTAAAATATAATATAATTAATATATATAATATACTTATATTTTATTAGGTTAATTTCATAACCATATTTATCTCCTTTTTTCATCAAATGGAAAATGAAACCATTGTTCGTGCGTACACGCATACTACTGCCTCACAAACTGATGAATTTATCTTCTCATCACAACCACTAATGGAAGGTTATTATGATGTATTTAATTTATATATATATATACACGATATTCATGAAATAATTATGATTCTAGAAATATAAAATATCATCTATATTCATACCATTCCAATCATTAAAAACATAATCTTTGCATGTGTATACTTACGGACTACCTACCGTATCCACATGGTGATACACTTATATTTAAAAAATTATAATCTCATGGATGTTCATGGTAATGTATTTAATTAATATATTTTAATTTTATAACATTATAATGATTTTAAAGATAATATTTTATTTTTATTCTTCATTTTCTATCCAATGAAAAGTAAAAACATCGCTCATGTGTACGTGCAGACTACTGTCCCATGAGCCGATGTATTTTGTTTTTCATAAATGATTTTCAAGGATGAATATAAAATTATATTTTATGTATAATAATGAAAATTATTTCATTATTATTATTCTTTATATGATGAAATAATTACCCTTTTGACCACGATCAACCTACCAAATTCATTTTTCAATTATGAACCAAACATCCTGAAAACACCCTACATGAACTTAACCAATTAAGTAGTTAAATATGTCATTGAAATAAATAAAATAAATTGTTTAATGAAAAATTAATAAACCTATAAACGGTTCTTAAATAATTAAATAATTAATATAAGTTTATTATATATGAGTTAAAGGACATACATAACAGGTCTGAATAAGAGGTAAGGGGTTACTTAACTCAATTTCCTTTCATTAGGTTTGTTATTCAATGATTATATGTGAATTAATCTCTAAATTTTTTATGATATATTTCCAAATTTTTCAGGTTTATTTACATATGTTCACATAATCACTTCATGGATTAATTATCACTTCAAATGTTATAATCTTTTCAAGAGTTTTCTTTGTCTCAATCAAATTTTCTTGAGACATGTTTCATGTTATGAACCATGATTTCTTAGTATGGTGTACTTACTATCCCATTAATTTATATTGAAATATTCTATCTCATAATTAATGATATATATATATCCATTTCACATTATTTTTTTTGATATATTTTGATTCAAAAGTTGCTAAAGTGGTAAAGGATTTATGGGAACCTCATTTCTTTTCTGGATTATTTATGTTCAAGGTTACTTTGGGAGAAATTGCATGATATTAATTTCTTGAACCACATATATATCATTATCCTATATTTATTTCTAATTTTTTAATTGTTTTCTTTAATTATCATCTCTTTGGTACTTAATAATATCAAAAAATATTTTTAAGGAAAAACCGACCTTATTTCTCTTTTTGGTCAGAAATATTTTCTATTCTATATCCATGATATTTAAAATATTTTCAAGAATGTCATTTTATATGAATAAATTGCTTTCAAAATTAATTTTTAACTATATTTGAATTTCTTTAAAAAATTTTAAATGGAATATTCTTATCATTTTCTAAATAGGGTACCTTTTATTTTTACCTGAAGTGTGAAAGAGATATTTGTCTTAACATTTACCAAATTAATGAATTTTCCCGCCATCATAACTATTATTTCCTTTGAAGTTTCCCTTAAAATTTTCCATGATTATTTTCAAAGAAACTATTGTTCACAAAATTATTTTAATTTTTATTTAAAATGTTATCAAAATAAAATGATATTTTCTATATTTTCAATGAAATGTCTTAAATGTTATTTTAAATGTATTTTTCATCTATGGAGACGCCCTTTATTATTTTAATATGATCCAATAGGGATATTTTACAATGATACCATCATTATTATTTCTCTAGATGGATTATAATTATTTTAAATATATTTCTACAGAACTCATTTTTCCACGGGTTAATCAATCTAAAAAGGAATGATGGTTATTTTCAAGGGTGTTATATTTAAAAGCGATAGATTCTAAATGTTTTGTTCATTTTATGTTAATTGGAAATATGTATGGATTATTTAAGGGTTGTTTCATTATAAAACAAGGATAGATGGTTACATTATAAACTAAGAATGAGTGGTTATATTACCAACCAAGGATGAGTGGGTATGTTATAGCCCTTAAATGAATTGGGTAAAGTGACAAAGTTAACTGATTGTAATTTAATCCTAAAAGATGGCATAGTTTACCAGTTATAGGTTACTCTTAGTAGATATGAGAATTATCCAATTAGGTGATTCCATGATGAATGTTTTATGTTCCATGATGCCTATATAGGTTTTTAGTGCCTGCTATGAGTTTTAATGGATCATTTACTCAGGGATTGTTTTGACATGGCTCATAATTATTGTATTATATAAATCTTGTCCAATTTTAAAGCTTTATTCCATGTATCATGATTTATGATCCATGTTTTTATGGGTATTAATTCTCTTATGTTATTCTCAAGCACTTTGATTATGTTATAATACCCTTATGCTCATCTTATGCTCACTAATGGAATTCAATTATTCGTGATTATGTTTACCCTTATCGAGCGCTTAAGATCACCTTATTATGTTTTACATTTCCATATGTTATAAAGAATTATTTTAAATTAATTATGTTTAGAAAGGTTTTATATGTGTATAATTTTATGGGAGATGTTGAAGAATTATTTTTAAATAATAAAATCTTGGTATAGTATAAAAATGATCACTTTAAGACATGTGTATTGTTATGTAAGATTATTTCCTAATTTTATAAAACTCTAAACCTAAAAGTTCCTTGGGCATGTAAGTGATCTAGTATTTCCATTTTATGTTGTCTATTTTATATGGATAAAATTTGGTCATGTTTATCGATATCAAATCCAGAAATATAAAGATTATATTTTTAAGTCCGAATCTGATAGTGTGAGTTTGTAGATATTATAGTTGGTATGAGATCAAAGTTTAGATATATTTTTATATTATAATGTTTTCATGTGAGTTTATCTATAGATTTATGGATACTATCATGGGTTTATAAGTTTAAGATTGATTATATTTTCAAATTCATAGACACCCCTTTCAAGGTTTTAAGTGATGGGATTTTAAACTGATAAATGATATTTTAGAAGACGTTTTATTGGGTTGAGGTATAAGTAAAACATAGGCGTATTATGGGATTTAACTTGAAGTATTATTTGGGAATAACACCATTAATTTTTTTGGGATGTAAGATTAAGTCTGTGAGATAAACTTTAAGGTTTAAATGTTGTTTAATATTGAGGCTATTAAAGTTAATTAAGATATAAGGTTAATTATTTATGGAATTATATAAGTTGAACCTTGGGTGTTATTGTGGAAATTTTAGAGTTAAATGTATTATTTCTTCATATGAAGGTTTATTCATTTTGGGTATTATATTAACTCATTCTAAATATTTTGGATTTAGTAAATAGATGAGTATTATATTTTTATCCTTATATAGATCCTATGATATATTAAAAGTTTATGATTTAGGTATAATAAATATTCATCATGGATACTCATTGCTAGGAATATAAGATAAGATTGTAACATCCCATGAATTTGGAGTGGATTGAAATCCTTGCTTGTTTTGAATTTTGGAGTTTGGTGGGCATGCCAACTATTTTCTCATTGATCGAAACCCAATTATGAGTTTTTCTATAACAAAAAACCTTGTTTTTAGATTTGTTTAGAGGTTTGAAAAAAGCCTGAGGAGTTTGGATGGTTTTCGGGTGCATCAGAGGCTCAAAGGACCTAATTTAGAGAAGTTTAGGCTGAGGTGAACAGTTAAATTAAACTGTGCAACCTCATAGTAGAAACTGTAAAACCCTTTTTTTCACTGAGCATGGTTTGGTAAACCATTCAAGGGGAGGTGCATAGTCATGCATGAACCTTTTCAATTTTCTCAGAGGGAATTCGCATGGTTTGTGCATGGATTTCCAAAAAGCGTTTAAGCCGCATGGTTAGTGAAATTCGAGCAGTACACTTAGACTTTAGCATGCACAGTTTGTGCATGGTTATGCCTAACCATGTGGGATAACCATGATCCTAAGAATCATGAGCCGCATGGTTGTCACACGGGTTAAAAATCCATGTGAGATTAACATGAGGCCTTTCAAAAGGGTGAAATTACTATTTTACCTCCTTTCTATTAAATAATTATTCTCCTCTTTTCTCCTCCATGGGTGGCCTTCCTCCCAGCCGGATGTGGGAGCTTCCTCCTCCTCCTCTAGGTATTTACCTATCTCCTCCACCCGACCTCTATTCTTTGATTTATTGGTTGCGTTTAACCCATATTGATGAGTCTCTCATATCTGTTGCTTCTATTTCTCTTTTCCTTCACCTCATGGATCGATAAATCCATGTGGGTTGTTTTTCTCTATTTTCAAGGCGTTCATCTAAAAATTTAATTTCTCCCAAATTATTTAGAGTTAGAGGATAAGATCATACGTGCGTATATCTATGAATATGACGTAGGTGGTGCATACTTTTCTTTGTGATTTCGTAAGTGTTTTGGGGGTATATATTTTAGCACAACATTGTATTGACTGAGAGAGACCCCTTAATTTAAAAAATAGTATTTAATTAATTAATTGAGCCATTGTGAGATGCCTATGGGAATTATCACCCTTTTCCATAAATGGATCAAGACTTGTGAGGGGCTTCAGACCTTAGGAAGAGTTGTGCTAGGATGTTTTTTATTTGAATTGAATTGTTTTATTTAATTTGAAGTGAATTATATATATGAATTAATTTTTATACACAACTGGGTTCCAATATAATATAATGGGATTTACCTAAGAATTGAGATGGCATTTCCCATTTGGAGTGCGGTGACGTAATCATCAGGTTGGGAGAGGCCTGGATTATGCGAGTGATGTTAATAACGAGATTAGGTGACTTGATCATTAGATTGAGATGAAAAGGCCATCGGGTTACAGACAAGCACCATGTGATTTGGATGGTGTTGAACATTAGATAGGAGAGACATGGTAACAGGGGCATGAGTTGTCGATTGATGTGTCTTAGGCTCTAAATTGGTGATTATCGCTCACCTTTATTGGCCAATGCACCATTTGGAGTCATGTTCACACAAGATGACTTAGTGGATGAGGTGATATTTACCACTCATGTGGGTAGAGGCCCCTAGTAGTTGCAGATTAGGTAAAAGGTTGGGGTTTCTTTCCACAGATTTCCACAGGAATGGTGAGGATCTATCAGGGGATATCATTGAGGCTTTCGGTTGGGGGTTGAGGCTCTCCGTTCTTGAGGCCATTGATCTAGGATCATTTTATAGGATGAGTTTCGTCATTCCTTGAGATGTCTATTGTTAAGATGATGGTGGTTATCATTTGAGGATCAATATCACTATACCTATGGACATTAGGATTAGAGACAATGGGTGATTTCGAGTAGGAGTTTGAGGGACCAGGTTCTTTTGTTTGGGTGTGCCTTTGGGACATCAGTTACATGGTTGATGGCATGAGGTGTCAAGTGAAATTTGGAGGTGGAACCTAAGGGTTCACCTGGGACTAATTGACATTAGTGTATGCCTTGAGATATGGGATAAGAATACTATCCTTCTCAGTAATTCGATAATGGATGAAGTAGGTGATAGCTTCCTGGTGGTTGTTGAGCACCAGGGGAGTTTGTGTTTATTTTAGTGCATGTGATGCCATTCTTTTATGTCTATTTACACACCTTCTTAATAAAAAATTTAAGGTAGGAACAAATTTGTGGGGACCTGCTGAGACTCATTCTCACACCCTACATGGGCCCTTTAGTATGCATGTAGACTTTATTTTTTTTGTTAAGATAAGGGTTTGGGATCTGGAGCTGGATCTGAGAGGTTTATTTTCATGGGATGGAAGGCTATGGACCTTGAGGTTTCTTCCTCAGTTGGATTTACTTTTGAGTTTTATTTTGTTTCATTTTTATCAACATGATACTATTATATATTTATACACTGAGGTCAACCATGGGAAACCCTTTTCTGCTTATTGCATTGTATGATTTGTATTGAGATGCATGATATTATTAGTATCTACAAATGGAATGTTTAGATTGTTTACTTCTTTCCAATAATTTTTTTGGTTATGATTCTTCTATTACATCATGTTACTAGTTTGATTTTGTATTATCCCTTTTCTGATGCTTATATTTAAATATAAAACCACTAATATATCATGAACATAGGGTATAGTCTCCATACTATCACTCCTTTACACCCTCAATGCTAGTCGGAAGCCTTTGGAGTACGTGGATGCATGCCTAAGGCCAGTGGAACTCAGCCCGAAAGCACGGTTTAGGTGGATAATTGGATCAGGGTGCTATAAATGGTATCAAAGCAGTTCTTGATTGGGAATTAATATTAGTGTTCAGCTGGCTACTAATGGTACTAAATACTTTTCTTTTCTACTAGTCACACTATTTGGGTTATGGTATAATAGAGATTAGGATGTTGTAGAAACTATGTTTAGAACTCATGTTTGGGTTCTTACAACCCCATGCATGAGAGACTGACCAAGTTACCATGGGTGGAAATTGCTATTATGATTTGTTCATTTAATAGTTGATATGATTTCCACCTTGAGTGGGATTCTTGGATGTGATTGTTACCTATTATGATATGTAACCCTTGAACTGGTAAGGTAAGGTAGGAGATTAGGAACCTTATCCTAGTATGGAAAAGGGTGTTGATTATGCTTATTTATGATTTTGATTAGGCACACAGTAGGATGTTTTTAAATTATATATTCATGTGCCATGATAGGAAATTATTGTGATTATACTTGGGGACCTAGATTGTGCTAAGATGGGTTAGGTTGTCTAAAGTGTCAAAAAAGGAAGCTAAGTAGAGTTTTCCTACCCATACACTCTTTGGTGGCATTTTACTCAACCATACTAGGCAAGAGGACCCAATGAAATCTATTTGTGATTTGTGATATATATATATACATGAATGATCCTGGATATTATAGGAGTAGGAAAGTACGATGATATGGAGTGATGTTTATCACCAGTTTGGGTGACGTGGTTATCAGTTTGAGGTGACATGGTTCATCAGGATGGGTGTGACCTAAGGCATATTTTATACTTGGATCTAATATGGGCGGGTAAGGAGGCCATGAGGCCAGGATGTCTTGTGACATGGTTTCGATTGGGGAGAGTAAGGGTAGTGAGTTGGCGCTTCCTGTTACTACTTCTCTTATCTATGATATATATACATATATATTTGTGTGTGTGTGTGTGTGTATTATCTAGGCCATCTAACCATGTAATGGTATTTAGCATGTTTCCACTTAGAAAAATTCCGATAGAGTGTCAGGTGGGCGGTGATAGGGTGCCACAGGAGTGAGAGCAGGTTGATACCCCTGAGAGTTAGGAAGATCATGATCTATAGGTGTAAAATCAGGCTCAAATTCTAGTGTAGGTGGGGCATCCACCGAATTCAATAGCTTTTGGGTTGTTACTAGATGAGTAACTCAAAGTGAGCCTGATGGGTTTCATATAAGGTATTAACAGAGGAGATCGGGGAGCAGAGCCATTGATGGCGTATCTGACGTGGAAGTTCCAGTCACAACACCCACTGCTCTTTTAGATTGTGGGTAATCTATAGGTAGTTGAGAACTGGATCGAGGAAATTCAGATGATATTTGAGTGAATAGAGATGCCTCCATGGTGGAGGGTGAAGCTGACAACCTAAATGCTCAAAGGACTAGCAAAGTACTGGTGGGAAGTTCAGGTTCAGGTAGACAGACATGATGGATTAGCCTAGAAGGACTTTGAGGTTAGGTTCTTCGAGCACTTTTTCCAGATATGCTGATGAAAGAAAGGGATAGGGAGTTATTGAGCCTTCATTAGGGTGAATTATCCATCATGGAGTATGCAACAATGTTCACCGAGTTGTCTTGATTCATACCTGGCATGGTGGGTGATGACACCTCGAGGGTGAGGCATTTTGAGGATGGTTTAAAACATGCCATTTATGTGCAAGTAAAAATATTTAGGTTGGAATAATTCTCATAGGTGGTGAATTAGGTTCTCATAGATGAGGGAAACTTGAAAGATAGGTCTTAATCTAGTCAGGAAGCAACATTCAGTGATTTTAGTGGCAAAGCTTCAGATAGTAGGAAGCGAGGCTGAGATGAGTTTCAGTAGGGTAGTTAGGCCAAGGACACATGAAAACCACCCCTAAGTGGGTCTTATACTATGTTTTTCTAGTGTAGAAATACATAACATATCCATACTCAGTGAGAGTAGCCTCCAAAGGAGTTCCAGTCATGTGAAAAGGTCGGGCATCTCAAGAGGTTCTACAGGAAGCCTTCTTGGATAGTCATCAATTAGGGATAGGGGTAGACTCAGGGTTCTAAGATTGTTCTGGGAGTGGTACCTGGTGATGGTAGCTAGGTTTCAGTTACATGAAAAGGTCATGGAAGATAAAACGATACCCATTAGTGGGGTCAGTGCCCAATGTCTGGTGCAACAGCATAGGGAAGTTAGGCTTCATGCAGTCAGACTGTAGGCCAGGTGTGTTCCGTGGAGCTACCAGGTGCTAAGCAGGCTGGTGAGCCGATAATGGCTAGAGGTACACCGTGGGTGTATCCATTTTTTTAACATGAAAATTTTTAGAGGCATGTCTTTTTTGGGTGCACAAGGTGCACATAATATATGTATGGACTAACATGATGTTGGTTAGTAGGTTGGAATCAACTCAGACGTGTTAACTATATTTATGAGGTGTGTGGTACCATGATTTATGAATGAGAATTTTGGATGTATGATTATTGAGGCACATCAAAATTGGGACATAGAGGATATATGTGTTACTTGAGGTGCGTAGGAATCTGGGAATCATTGTGATGTAGGACTTGACTGAGGTGTGAGGCACTGAGACTGTTTTGAGCATTTTTTGAGATGTAGGACCTCATGAGTTCCATGTGAGCCATGGGCATAAGGTGAGCATCGATGCGATGCAGGATACTGATGGGTGTCTGATATGACACAAGATCTCCCAATGAGGTGCAGGAGTGACGATACGTCATATGGGAATTTTGAGTTTGAGAATGTTTGATGGAAAAATTGTTCGATTTGAGTTTTGGGTCGGGATGCGACTGGGGTAGGTAACTCTAAGGTGGGGAGCCCCTTTAGGTAGTTGAACTATACCCTTTTGACTGGGGTAATCCGTGTTAAGTTTAAGGATATGGGTATGTTCGATACCATCTCTAGGTTTTGTTTTATAGCTTGTGGATGAGCTATGTTAAGGTGGGGAGATTGTAACATCCCATATATTTGGATCGAGTTGAAATCCTCGCCTGTTTTGAATTTTGATGTTTGGTGGGAATGATAACTCTTTTCCTATTGATCAGAACTCAATTATGAGTTTTACTTAACCCAAAACCATTTTTTATATTGGTTTATACGTTTGAAAAAATACTTGGGAGTTAAGATGGGTTTTGGGTATGTCAGAGGCCCAAAGGACCAACTTTGGAGAAGTGCAGGCTGAGGTGCAAGGTTATATTAAACCATGCATCATCCTAATAGAAACTATGAAACCCTATTTTTGCATTGAGCATAGTTTGTTAAACCATGAAAGGGGAGGCACACGACCATGTGTGAACCTTTATAATTTTTTCAGAGGGCATCTGCATGATTTGTGCTTGATTTTCCAAACTGTGCACAAGATGCATAGTTAGTGCCATTTGGGTATTACTGTTGCACTATAGCACACATGGCTTGTGCATGGTTAGGACTAACCATGTAGGCCAACAGTGTGGGTCTTGCCTTCTAATCAGTAGGAGCGGCATGGTTGCCACATGGTTTGTAAAACTATACGAGCTAACCATGCAACCTTTTAAAAGGGTAAAATTAGCATTTTTACCTACTTTATATTAAACCCTTATTCTCCTCTTTTCTCCTCCATGCTTGGACTTCCTCCCAGATGGCTGTGGGAGCTTCCTCCCACTCCTTTAGCTGTTGAACTATATCCTCCGTCCAACCTCCATTCTTCGATCTGTCGGTTGCGCTGGATCCATCTTGGTGAGTCTCTCCCATATCTTACTTTTATTTCTCTTTTGCTATACCTCATGGACTATTAAATCCCCATGAGTCATTTTTCCCTATTTTTAGGGATTTTTTCTAAAACTACAATTTCTCCCAAATAAATCAGAGTTAGAGGCTAAGATAGAACATGCCTACATCTATGAATACGAGGTAGGTGGTGCATAATTTTCTTTGTGATTTCGTGAGTGTTTGGGGGGTGTATCTTTTAGCGTACCATTTTATTGACTAAGTGCGAACCCTTCATTTAAATTTTTTCCTTTAATTATTTAATTGATCCCTTGTGAGATTCCTATGGGAATGATCACCCTTTCCCATAAATGGATCAATCCATGTGAGGGGATTTAGACCTTGGGAAAAGTTGGTCTGAGGTGTTATTTTATTTCAATTGAACTGTTTTATTTAATTTGAAGTGAATTATATATAATAATTTCTTGGGATACACTAATGAGTCAGAATGGAACATGACAAGCTTGACCCAAGAATTGAGATGGTGTTGGCCATTTGGTGTGAGGTAATGTAATCAGCAGGTTGGGTGAGGCCCGGATTGTGTGAGTAATGTTGATCACATGATTGGGTGACTTGGTCATCAGATTGAGATGGAAAGGCTATCATGTTACAATAAAGGTCCATGTTATTTGGATGGTTTTGAACATCATACATGAGTGACATGGTCATAGGGGTATGAGGTGTTGGTTGATGTGTATTAGTCTCTAAATTAGTGATTTACACTCACCTGTATTGTCCAATGCACCATTTTGAGTCATGTTCACACATAATAAATCAGTGGATGAGGTGGTATTGACCAGTCAAGTGGGTAGAGGCCCATAATAGTTGAAGGTTAGGTAATAGGTTGGGGTGATTTCCATAGAAAGCCACGGTAATGGTGAGGAGCCATCGGGGGACAATGTTGAGGCAGTCAGTTGGTAGATGAGGCTCACCATGCTTGAGGCTATTGGGCCATGATCATTTTGGAGGATGGGTTTCACCATTCCTCAGGATGTTGGTTGTTGAATCGACAATGGTTATTGTTTGAGGACAGATATCACTATACCTTTGGACATTGAGCTTTGAGATGACGGGTGCTTTTGAGCAGGGGCTTGAGGGAGAAAGTTATTTTGTTTGGGTGTGACTTTAGGATGTCAGTTATATGGTTGATGTTATGAGGTTCTAGGTGAAATTTGGAGGTGGAACCTGAGGTTTCACCTAGGGATACTTAACATCAGGAGATGACTTGATCTATGAGATAATGATCCTCTCCTCCATAGTTATTCCGGTGATGACCAAAGAAGGTGATATCTTCCTAGTGGCTATTGAGCACAAGGGGATATTGTTTTTATTTTAGTGCATACACTTCCATTATTTTATGTTTATTTACACACCTTCTTAATAAGAAATTTAAGGTAGGAACACGTTGGTGCTGACCTACTAAGACTCATTCTCCCACTCTACACGGGAACTTCAGGATGCATGTAGATGATAGATTAAATATTTTAAATTAAATTTACATTGAATTTCATTGTTTTAAACCCAAAAAAGTGTTTCTCTATGATGAATTTCTACATTTTTATGATATTGGTGTTATTTTGAGCTGAATAGTAAAAATGGCCCATTTCGGATTTTTAACTGTTTTAACTTATTTCTCTAGTTTAGACATAACATTTTCTATAATAATCCAAATTGAAAAATTATTTATTTTCTAGATTCTAAAAATCCATGGAATCATTTAATCTCTTTGGACCAAAATCTGAATCGACCATATGGAAGCTGAAAAGAAGCTCACAAGTTGGCTCATGAAAACTGTTTTCAGTTCTGCCTAGTTTTGGTGTGGGGTCCATAACTCATTCATGGTGGGCCCCATTGTTGTGAAATTTGGTGGGGGAATGAAAAAGAAGTTTTGGATAATCTTTAATTAAGGCAAGGCCACGTTAATTGGCCGTTTAAGGGGCTATTGAAGCTTTTTAATCCGGGGGTTTGCGTTTTGGAGAGTCTGACTGGACAGAATAAATAGTCAGAGTAAAATAGGAATAACTCTCGGAATACTTGTCCAAATACACTAAGATGTTGAGGGAAAACGCCCAAGATAATTATGAACAACATTAAAGAAGATTTAAACTCATTAAGACGTCATTTAATAGGGCTAAAATGTGTCAACATTCAGGGGGTGAATTCTGGCTATAAAAGGAGGAGAGCTCCTCCCTCTCAAAGCATCCCATTCTCCATTATATTCCTTACGAGACACCAAGAAGGAGAACTTTTCGGATTTATATTTTATTTATTTTCTTTTTCATAGTTTTTTAATGCCTTATTATTCCCCATTCATCTCGATTACCCTTACCATGGCAGGGTAAACATTTGGAGTGATTGGGGAAGGGTTGGTTTTCTATGTTGTAATGCTTGAGTTCTTGAACATAATTAAATGAAATTTATTTCTTCTTCAAAGTTGTTTTCAATTTCATATAGCGAATTTTATTATCAAGTGAGATCGTTCTTGAATTTTAATTGTGTTATTGATTTTTGCCTTGATAAAATAATCATTATCTCTCTCCACTAATTTCTGGTTTATATATGATGGAATAAACTAGGGATTAGTGGTGAAGTACTCAACGATCGTCAGTACGTGTAAAAGGTGTAGTGAATGTTATTGATTGTTTGGGATAAACAAGTCCCAATCGGGTATTTCCCATGCCAATTATGGATATTCAATACAACTATTTTACACATGGAAAAAGAGTTGACCAAACCGAGATATTGGTAAGGTTTTCTCTCACCATCATAATTTCACCAAGGAAGTGAGAGGAAACGATTGTGGAAACTCACTTTAATTAACTAAGAAGAAGAGGTTTGAATTAAATTGAACAAGGATAGAATTACAATTAGGAAACCTACCCCTACCTAATCAACCTTTTAATATCATAGTTTTCAATCATTTGAATTTCAAAATTCCTTTCAAAAGCACAAAATTTTTACCCTCGTTTTAAAGTGACAAAATATTTTGTGTGAACTCCTCTTCAGCAGACATCCTAGGTCAACCACATTATTGCATTTTAACTTAGGAAATAATTTTTTTGCCATGCCCTATAATAGGTGTGCATCAAAACTTGGAACCGTTGCCGGGGAGGCAGTGCCTCAAAACCCTTTAATTTTTTTCCTCTTTATTTTGAATGACCCGTAGTTCAAACAACCATTTAATTGAATTTGACCCAGAAATTGAGCGAACAATAACCCAATTAAGAAAAAAATTTCAAATAGATTTTGAAGAAATTCACCTTACAGATTCAAGTGGCACATCCAGTGATCACTATGAACCTCTAATGGCTGGCAATCCCAACCAAACATTGCGCGATCTTTGCACCCCATAATTCCCTAACAAATGAAATCAACTAGCTATTTTGGCCTTAGAAAATAATTTTGAATTGAGCATTAAAATGATTCAAATTCTTCCTAAATTCCATGGTCTTGCAGGTGAAGACCCCAACATGCATATCTAGGAATTTACAAATGTTTCCTCTAACTACAGACCCCGAGGTGTTGCAGAAGAACAGGTAAAGTGGAGGGAATTCCCCTTCTCACTCGAGGGAGCAGCAAAGGAATGATTGTATAGTCTACAACCAGGAGATATCCAAGATTGAGAAGATCTTCAAAGATGCTTCATCCAAAGGTTTTTCCCCGCATCTAGGAGCACAACTATCTGAAAAGAGATTTATGCCATTTGCCAATCAACCGGTGAAACACTTTACGAGTATTGGGAGCGATTCAAGAAGCTTTGAACTAGATGTCCACATCAGACTATGGAAGAACACCATTTCATTGTTTTCTTCTATTAAGGATTGCTTGACAATGATCGAAACTTGCTAGATGCGTCATCTGGAGGATCCTTTATTGACAAGTCACCAACAGATGCCAGAAGATTGATTGAAAAGATTGCACAAAATTCACATTAGATTGGCACTCAAGGTATGATCACCAGAGGAATCCACAAGGTAAGAACATCTGATTCAGTAGATTTAATTAGAAATTAAATGGGTGAACTCACCCGGTTAGTGCAACAAATATATGTGAACCATGTGAAGGAACAATAAGGACCGAATTAGGTATGTGGTTTATTCTCTTCTAATTCTCATTACACTGATCAATGTCCAGAAGTGCAGGGGACAGAAAGTTGTGCTGCAACCTATCAAAAAAGGCAATACCAATCACAAACCCAACCAGGGTATGGGTTTCAACAAAACCAAGCCAGATCACCTTTTCAGTAACAATATCAGAACCTGATATCATTCCGAAAGCCTTATAAACAGCCCTTCCAACAACAACAAACTTTCCAACCACCACATTTCCAGCGGAAGAATTATGAGAAACTATCAAAAAGTGCACCAACAACTGAAGATCAACAGTTGAAGATAAGAGTTGTGGGAATAGAAGATAAAATAGACAATCTAGCTAATAAATTTGCAAGCATTATGGATGCTCTCACCAATAACCAAGGTAAGCTTCCCGCACAAACGATTCCCAATCCAAAGGAGAATGTTAGTGCAATTACCACTCGAAGAGGGAAAGAGCTCACACCACCAGAACAATGTGAGGAGGACGATTATAGGGAACCTACTGAAGCTCGTCCTATCCAACCAAAAGATGAATTCAATAAAAACAATAGAGAAAGAACAAGGTTTAAGAAGGAAAGGATAGAAACACCTTTGCAAAAACAACAAAGGTAGAAAAAGTATATCCCATCACCATTCCCATTTGTATTGCTTGAGTCAAATAAGGGAGAAGAAGAATGACTTCAATGAGAAATTTAGGAAACATTCCAGAAAGTTTAGATTAACATCCCACTACTGGATGTAATCCAGAAAATCCCTAAATATGAAAAATTTCTAAAGGATATGTGTACTAAAAGAAGAAGGCTGGATGGAAATGAAATAATCAACTTAGGAAGAAGCATCTCAACATTAATCACACCACCGATACCGAAAAAACGTCAAGATCCAGAGACTTTCTCTATTCCTTGCACCATCAGTTCTTTAAATTTTACAGATTCACTATGTGATCTCAGAGATTCAATAAATGTTATGCCCCACTCAGTATTTACATCTTTGCATATTATAAAATTGAAGCCTACTAGAGTGTTGGTCTAGCTTGCAAACAGATCCATAGTTTTTCCAACAGGTGTTCTAGAATATGTTCTTGTAAAGGTAAAAGATCTATTGTTCCCAGCTGACTTTTATGTACTGAAAATGGAAGAAGATAGGATTTCATATCACTCACCCATCATCTTGGGGAGACCATTCTTAAAGACAGTGAAGACCATCATCAATGTGCATGAGGGAACACTCTCAATGGAGCTCAGAGATAGTCAAGTGCATTTCAATATACTCGAATCCATGAAGAATTTGTCAGATGTTCATTCGCTGAAAGCAATCTACCACAAAGAAGGAAAAGAACCAAATAAAAATTTATAAGAGACAACATTAGAATTATTGGATATTTTGTTAGAAGAGGCTGGAGAATCAAAATTAGGAGAAGATGTTGAGATCAAGAAGTATAAAATCAAGGAGGTCGAACATGAAAAGATTATCATAGATCTCTAGAAGGAACTTGCTACAAATAAAGAAGAACTAGCTAAGAAGAATTCCATATGCCTTGAAATGGAAGATGAGCTGAAGAAGGTCAAAGAAACCCCCTTTAAAACTATAGAATGTAAAGGATATTCTCAAACCAATGGGAAGAGTGGATCACAAGAAAAAGAGGAAAAACCCAAAAACAGGTTCGTATGGGTAAATAAAATTGAGGGTCAATCTCCTACCTTAAGAGAAGATAGTAATTTTCAAAGGACACCACAATCCCTTAAAAAGTGTTATGTTCACATTGCAACAAGGAAGAAAAACATATCCAGAAATATTGAAAAACATTCCAGAAGAATAAGATTTCAGGGTTTTTTCTGGCGTTGTGGTATCTATGGACATAAATCAGACTCTTGTTGGAACAACATGTCTTTACCAAGAAATAGAAAAGAACCAGTGGAGGAGATCGCACTCATTCACCCTGAATACAAATGAAGACCTACCAGGTTGCATCATTCTTTTACAATTGATTAAATGTAGTTACTCTATCTTTTTGAAACTTAAAAAAACTCCAGCATTGAGGACACTATATCATTTAAGTGTGGGGGAGGTAACCTTTATAGTTTAGGATTTTCATTCTGAGTTTGTTTTCAAAAAAAAATTTGCGTGTTTTAATATTTTGGTGTGTTAATTTTTCAATTTTTGGTGTGTTTTTGAAACTTTTGAGATAAAATGATTATAATTACTATTTTTGAAACCCATGTCAATGAGTGAACCAATCTATTCCATGAAACTAAGATTAAATTAATGCTAGAATAACTTTTTTTCAAGTTCAAATATTTTAGAATTTCATGAAAAGTACACTGATTTTTGAATCTCATGCCATATTTCACTGTCTATATCATTGAAATCACTTTCCTGTGAGGCTTCTAAACCATTTTTTTCATATTATTTTAATTCTCCTCATTTCTTGAGAGAAATAGAACATTCTTTCTTTAACCATAATTTGATTTATTCCTTTCAAAACTTTAGGGTTTAGGGTACATGTGTTTTAAATGATTGAGGTATTTATTTGGTTTTAAGCCCCCTTTTCAAAATAATCATTTTAATTATGGACCACCTTTACATTTATCCTTCATAATCCCTTAGATTCCATGAATTTCCTTATAGGTTTAAGCCACATTACAAGCCAATTTTTCCTATCCAACCTGCTCTTGAAGTGAAATTACATGATCTAGTTGAACTTAAGTGTGGGGGAAGATGTCTTGTGGTGTACTACCTCATTTGGTGATACTTTTGGTGGAATTTAAAATGTTGAAGAGCTGATGTTTCTACTGAATATTTCATTTTGTTAAAATCTGTGCCTTTTCTAGAGCTTTCATGATAAGAGAAGCTATGCCTTTCTGGATCTTCTGATGTAAAAAGAAAATTGTGCCTATCTGGAGCTTTAAAAAAAAATCATGTTTGAAAAGATTGAAATTTTTTCTACTGAAATACTGAGCTGATTGAATGATGATGGAGTCTATTTTCTACAAATGGGAAGATAAGGAGACCATATTTGAGTGAAAATTATAATCTTGCAATTTTGCTTCAAAAAGAGCCAAGCCCTCCTTTTTCGGCCTCAGAATTTTTAACATCTAAATCCTACCAACTGGAATCCACAGAACAACCCTAAAAAGTCCTCATGAGAAACACATGTCCTTGACTCACATATAGTGGAGAATTAGGAATTTATCAAGCCTATGGTGAATCTTGTGTGAGTTTGGATGAGAAAATCCTTGTTGAGCATTTACATTTGTGAGATGAGAGAAAATTCATGTGAGGTAGGTGTTTTGTGTGCATGGGATAAGAAATGAAGTGGAAATATTTTAAATAATCTAAAATGGAGAACTTGAGATAATTGTTTTTTATGAGGCATTATATCTTTTTGTTTCTTGGTATTGATTTGGTAGATCTCATTGATATGTGTTTTGGATATGATATGATTTGATTTTGATGTTTACTTTTCCAGGAGTCCAAGTGCTAAGTGTGGGGGAATTGATAGAGAAAATATTTTCTATTAAATTTACATTTAATTTCATTGTTTTAAACCCAAAAAAGTGTTTCTCTATGATGAATTTCTACATTTTTATGATATTGATGTTATTTTGAGCTGAATAGTAAAAATGGCCCATTTCGGATTTTTAACTGTTTTAACTTATTTCTATAGTTTGGACATAGAATTTTTTACACTAATCCAAATTGAAAAATTATTTCTTTTCTAGATTATAAAAATCCATGGATTAATTTCATCTCTTTGTACCAAAAGCTGAATATACCATATGGAAGTTGAAAAGAAGCTCACAAGTTGGCTCAAGAAAACTGTTTTCAGTTCTGTCTAGTTTTGGTGTGGGGTCCATAAATCATTCATGGTGGGCCCCATTATTGTGAAATTTGGTGGGGGAACACACAAGGAGTTTTTTAGAATCTTTAATGAAGTAAAGGCCGTGTGAATTGGCTGTTTAAGGGGCCATTAAATCTTTCTAATCCAGGGGTTGGCGTTTTGGAGAGTCTGACTAGACAGAATACATAGTTAGAGTAAAACGGGCATAACTCTCGGAATACTTGTCCAAATATGCTGATATTTTGAGGGGAAACGCACAAGATAATTATGAACAACATTCAAGAAGTGTAAAACGCGTTAATATGTCATTTAATAGGGATACAACACGTAAAAATTCAGGGGATGAATTATGGCTATAAAAGGAGGAAAGCTCCTCCCTCTCAAAGCATCCCATTCTCCATCCCATTCCTTCCGGGACATCAAGAAGGAGAACTTTTTGGATTTATATTTTATTTTTTTCTTTTTCATAGTTTTTAATGCCTTCTTCTTCCCAATTCATCTTGATTACCCTTACCATGGTTGGGTAAACATTTGGAGTGATTAGGGAAGAGTTGGTTTTCTATGTTGTAATGCTTGAGTTCTTGAACGTAATTGAATGAAATTTCTTTCTTCTTCAAAGTTGTTTTAAATTTCATATAGAATATTTTATTACTAAGTGTGATCGTTCTTGAATTTTAATTCCATCATTGATTTTTTCCTCGGTAAAATAATCATTATCTCCCTCCACTAATTTCTGGTTTATATACGATGGAATAAACCAGAGATTAGTGGTGAAGTACTCGACGATCGCCAGTACGTGTAAAAGGTGTAGTGAATGTTCTTGATTGTTTGGGATAAACAAGTCCCGATAGGGTATTGCCCATGTAAATTAAGGATATTCAATACAACTATTTTACACATGGAAGGAGAGTTGACCAAACTGAGATATTGGTAAGGTTTTCTCTCACCATCATAATTTCACCAAGGAAGTGAGAGGAAACGATTGTGGAAACTCACTTTAATAAACTAAGAATAAGAGGTTTAAATTAAATTAAACAAGGATAAAATTACAATTAGGAAACTGACCCCGAACTAGTCACCCTTTTAATATCATAGTTTTCAATCATTTGAATTTAAAATTTCCTTTCAAAAGCTCAACATTTTTACCCTCATTTTAAAGTGAAAAAATATTTTGTGTGCACTCCTCTTTGGGAGACATCCTAGGTCAACCACATTACTACATTTTAACTTAGGAAATACTTGTTTTTCCACACCATATAATAGTCGTGCGTCATTAGACTTCAAGATTTTGTGTTTAGGTTGGGTTTCAAGATCTGGATCTAGATCCTAGAGGTTGAGTTTCATGGGATTGAAGGCTAGAGACCTTGTGGTTCCTACCTCACCTGGAGTAGCTTTTGAGTTTTCTTTTGTTTCCTTTGTATCAACATGATACTATTATGTATGTATACATTGAGGCTATCCATGGGAAACCCTTTTCTACTTATTGTATTATATGAATTATACTGAGATGCATGATCTTCTTAGTATCTAAAAATGGCATACTTATCTTGTTTATTTTATTCTGCTACTATTATTTGGTTATGCTTATGCTATTACAAGATGTTACTCGTTTGAGTATGTATGGTCCTTTTTTTTCTTATATTTAAATATAAGACCGCTACTATATCATGAAAAGAGGGTATAATCTCCCCAATATCACTCATTTACACCCTTGTTTCTAGTTAGAAGCCTTTGCCATATAGGGAGACACATTTAAGGCTAGTGGCACTCGGCCCGAGATCATTGTTTAGGTGGCTAATTGGGTTGGGGTGCTACAAATATAGAGGTGGGAAATTGTTAAAACATGAAAAAAGGGATGAAATTATGTTTATAGATTTTAAGAAAATAAAATAAGTATATTTTACAATTTTCTTAGTCAGTATAATAAAATAGTACCTCATAAAATAATTTTTTTTTATCTTTTTTACAATCATTTTTGATGAATTTATGGTCTTCTTTCTCTCTTCTTAATTCATGATTTTGTGGTCATTAACTTTCTCATGATATCATTATCTATCACTCCCCATAATTATTTAGAAACAGATTTTCTCCTCCATGTAAATATTTTCACTTAACACTAATGTTCTCATATTTGTAAACCTAGTTATGTATTTTTTCAGATGAACTTCATATTTTAATTTCCCTCTTTTCAAAATAAAGTTTTATCAAAACTTTTTTATGATGTGGGTTTTTAATAAAGAGACTTTCAAATATTAAGACCTTGAATTACAAAATATTGGGATTAAATTTTGAGGAAATAGTTTATTTGGGGGGGGAATATAATACCCTGATATTTTAAAATAAGACTATGTTCAATAGCGTATACGATACACAACATCAAGCTTAAATAAACCACAAAAGAATATTATTTTAAATATATTTTTTATAACCTAGTCGTTGAATTGGAAGGAATGAATAAGAGTAACCTCATTATGAAATATATGTACACTAGTCATACTCAGTACAATTTTTTTTATTAATAGTTAGGAAATAAGAATTCAATTTTTAGTGAATTCATTTTATGCTTCAAAAATACATTTTCTTCAAAAATGTTTTTATTGATTTTTGCGAGAAAATATTATAATTAATTTATATCACATTTATATATGTTATTTTATAAAAACAATATAATTTTTTAAAAAATCATATCAAAATTAGATTAAGGTGTAATTTTTGGGATTTTTCTAAAGAGAATGATTTTTCAGTGAATAGTAAAAAATATCGATTTTATAGAAAACTATATTTTATTTCCATGTATTTACAAAGTACCAATTTGTTTTATTTTTTTAAAATTTAATAAGTTCATTTTGATTACACATAATTCAATTAATTTTATTGTATTCTATATTATGATTAATTTTATTATAAAAACATTTTTATACTTAAAAATGCATTTATCTAGAAAACCATTTTCATTTTGTTTTTCATGTTTATTTTAAAAGTAATTAATAAAAATTATAGGGATTGAATTTGATAAAATGGGTTCCATATTTTTAATAATAATTTCCAAATTTGGTAAATATTTTAACTTTATTTTTGGTTATAATGAATAGAAACCTTGGTAAAAATGTTGTCACCACGGTAAGGGTAAATAGGTAAAACAAGGTTCAAATAATGAAATAAGGCTTCAAAATCATCCATAAACTTTACTATATTTCATTTTATGAGTTTAATTAGACCAAAAATTCATATATTAAAAAATATGGAATTTTGGTACCACTTTTAATTGATAAAGGCCATTATATTATTTTAAGTAAAGGAAAATCCAATAATGTCTCTTTCTTACTTTTAATATCTATAATATTTTTCAATTTGGATAAAAAAAGTTATGAAAAGTTATTTTGAATAATAATAAATTTATTTTGTTATGATAATTTATTTTTAATTTTTAGTAATTAAATAATTACCTTTACTGCTTATGCAACGCCGACACAGTGCTTGTGCAAGTAGTAGAAAATTAAAGTAAATGATTTTAAAAACTATAAAAGTAATATTTTTTGGGTAATTTATGGAATTATAAGAATTATTTAGATAAATATAATATATTAGTGATGTGTTAAAATATTATATTCAAATTATATTAATATCTTGATATTTTTTTAAATTCAAAATATGTGAATAGTTCTAAAAATGACCTTAATGGTATTTAAAATTCATAAAAATATTATCTTAGAAAAATGTTACATCCTAGACCCAGATGCCACTAAAAAATACTCCAATATTAGTTGTTTACATGGCCTCATGCACATTTCCCCAAATTCCGAAGGTTTCCGACTAGAAGCGAGGTCCTAGGTGAGTCATTAGGGAGACTATTCCATCATTACCAGAGTATGTCACAGTGGAAGTCAATCACATAAAATAGAAGAAGCAGATACAATAAGCAGACAATAGATAAAATAGACAATAAATACATGAGTATATAACAATCTAGAAATTTCTCATATACAATAATGTATATGGTACATGTATTTAGAATACAACTAAAATAGGTACATGGAAATACAATACAATACAAGTAACCAAAATGATAAAAGACCAAAAAGTTCCCATAGCATTACAAGCCTCATCTTGGTCCCATGCTATCCTGATCCAAAGAAATGAACAAAAAATAGTGTTAGGGTGCTTTACCCTATTATCACCTGCAACTATATAATATGTTTGGGTCCCCAAGGAGGCCCAAACAGGGCGTGAGATAAACATCCAAGTAGGTAACCACCCAGAAGTCTATACAGTTCTAACTAGCATGATGCAATATGCTAAAAAAGTGTAAGTAAGTATTAATGTAAGTGTGAAAGCCCATGGAATATGTCTACTGAAACAAGTAAAACTAAACCTCCTCTTAAGGCTCCCTACAACAGGTGTAAGCTCCTAACAAGGCATTTATAAGAAATATAAACAACCAACATGACCTTACCATACAACCACATTCATATTTCCCACGACCATGCTATATAAAGAAGTGTACTGCAATTTTCACAACCATGCCGTAATAACCAAAGTGTCACATAACCCTTGGCCATGCCATATAATGAAGTGAAGACCACAAAGGGCCGGATCCAAGGAGTCAATAACCAAGATATCCTCATCGAGTCCCAGGAGCATCTTGAATGAAACTTGGTAAAGGCACTAGTTAGAGTTCTAGGAGTATGTGTACTGACATTTCCTACATGAGTCCAAGCAAGCCAGATCCAAGGGGTAGAAAGGCCTAAGGCATCCCATAGAATCGATACCCAAGGGGCATACTCAACCCAAGACATCCACTACCATGTTCTAGATCCATGGAGAGCCATCCATGGCATCTATTTAAATCATCATCCATTTCACATCGTATAATAATTGAAACCATATGATTCTACCCACTCATAAACAAAAAAATCTCATGAGTATACCCACTCATGTACTCTAATTCCATTTAATCAAGTCACATGGGTATACCCACCCATTTATCAGAAGTTTCCATTTAACACATAACTTGGGTATACCCACCCATTAATCATGAAAATCCATTTAATCAATCTAAAAACAACCAATGAGTATTCCCACTCCTTTAAAAAATTCTATTCAAGCCATCTAATCAAGTTAAGAATGGAATATTATGGTAACATAAGGAAAGGAGGTATACCATCTCCTAATCATGTAATTCAATCTCATTTAAATACATCTCAGCTTCCTTAAGCTAGGAAAACTCGAGAACACACCCCTTGGGTAGTTCATCAAAGGTAAAAACCAAAGAAAAGGCATGGCGCACCCCATGGGTGGTCTCCAGTTGAGAAAAAACCGCCAATGCATCTCAAAGAACCTAAGGGAATCCCTAACAGGTCTTAATTCATCTATTTCAGTTAAAAATTTCAAAACCAGGCTCTCATTGAAAATTCCATCATGTGATAAAAAGGCTGATAACTCTATAAAGACTCAAAAGATTAAAGAAAAGTATAGACCACATAACTTAGCTCAATATTAGAGTTCTCATCTAATATTAAGTCCTGATTCAACTTGATTTAGGAGAAATCTAAATAATAAATGAAGAACAAGAAATTAGGGCATATGAACCTAAACCCAAACAACACAGTTTTTGTTATGAAGAATCAATAATGGCTAAAAAGGAATCGATCACTCACCGATATGGTTCCAACGAGACCGACGATGAAAGAAACAAAGTTTGGATGGGTGCTAGATCTGAAAAACTAGAAAAGGGGGGTTTTTAGGCTTCAAACAAGATGAAAAAGGCTTCTATCTAAAAATAGAGGCCTATACCTCTTTTTTTTAAAAAACTTCTTGGGAAATTACACAACATGTAATTTCCTTTCACGTCATGTAATTATTGGTTTTCCCTTCCTGGGGAAAAAACCATTAGACATTGTGAAAGGTATTTTCTATACCATTACACATCATGTAATCAGATTACATGACATGTAATCTAATTACACGTCATGTAGTTGGCCTGTATTCAGTACACAACCTTCCTGCCTCTTCTTTCCCAAAACCAAACCAACAGGCCCATGGACCGACTTAGGGACTAAGCCAAAAAGTAAAGTAAACAAGAATTTAACTAGAAAAGTAAAAGATCCATACCTTAAAAAAACCCATGATCTTACAATATTCCCCCTTGAAGCAATTCGTCCCCGAATTTCCCTCCCAAGGGTGGTTAATATTTTTATGAAAAAACTTCGTCCACTAAGTATGTACATCGGACTCCCGCTCCCAAGTCTCATCCTATAAATGACCATGCTTCCATATCAACCATACTATTGGAAATGATCGGCCTTAGAGAACCTTCATGCTCTTGTCAAAGATACAAGTTAGATTCTCCTCAAAGGATGAATCAACCTGTAACTCAACCTCCTTAGGTTGAAAATAGTGAGATAGGTCCAAATGATAACAACGTAGCTGAGATATGTGGAAGATGTTGTGCATGGCTTAGTACCTCTTAGGTAACTATAACCGATAGGCTACCGACTTGACTCTCTCTAGAATCTCGAATGGCCCAACATATTGTGGTGAGTGTTTATTCTGTCTCAAATTATCCTATGTCCCATCCTTAGTGAAACATGCAAAAAAACATGATCCCCGACCTCAAACTACAGAGGTCATCTGTGGGGATCGACATAAGATTTTTGATAAGAAAATGTTGTATCCATCTACTACTAAATCATATATACCTGCTTAGAAGTATCTTGCATGATATACAGTCCTAGTAAAGCTTCCTCACCTACCTCTAACTAGCACAGGGGTGATCAACATGGACTACCATACAAAGCCTTGTAAGGTACCATCTGTATCGTCACATGATAACTGTTAATATAGGTGAACTAAATTATGGGAATATGCCTCTCCCAAGATCCCCCAAAATCCAAAACAAATTCTCTCAGAATGTCCTCTAGCACCTATATCATATGCTCTAACTAACCATTAGTATAAGGGTGGTATGATATTCTTAGAATCACCCATGTGCCCAACGTATTCTGAAAACTCTTCCAAAAATGAGACATAAATATAGCATCCCTATATAAAATGATAGTGCGTGGGACCCCATGGAGTCATACTATCTCACATATATACAACTTCCCAATCACATAAAAACTGAAGGTCTCATTGATCGGAAAGAAATGAGAAGCCTTCATGAGACTTTCAACAATGACCCACATGATATCATTACCTTGAGGCCATCTCATAAAACCAGTCATGAAATCCATCACGACATATTCCCATTTACACTATAGAATAAGAAACTACTGGAAAATCCCAGCTAGTCACTAATGTTCTACTTTCACCTACTAACAGCTGGAACACCTCGTTACAAAACTAGCTACCTCTCTCTTCATACTTGACCACCAATACCGATGACATAAGTCACAATACATCATCACTACTAAAAATATGATATATACCAACGGTTTTTTGAAAACTGTTGGTATAGTTCACTAATTTGGACCTATGCCAATGGTTTGGCCAAAACCATTGGTATAGGTCATTAATTTGGAGATATACCAATGGTTTTGGGCTAACTGTTGGTATAGTTCAGTAATTTGGACCTATACCAACGGTTTTCCCAAAACCATTGGTATAGGTCCATTATAGAGACCCTATACCAATAGTTTTAGCCAAACCATTGGTATAGGTCCCCCCTATACCAACGGTTTGTCCAAAACCATTGGTATAGGTCCCAAAATCAAAGAACATATACCAACGATTCTCAAAACCATTGGTATAGGTCTATACCAACAGTTTTGAGAACCGTTGGTATAGGTACATGTATTTTTAATGGAATATTCTTACAGAGGACATTAAATAAATCAAAATTTAAAATACTTATAATAATAAATATATATATTTATGAAATTATGTTCACAAAATTAAGTTATCTTAGTGGTTAGGTTGTTAAATCACAAACAGGAGGTGCTGGGATCAAAACCAGCTGAATGATTGTTTTTTGAATTACATATACCAACATTTTTATGAAACTGTTGGTATAGATTTTCATATTACTTATACCAACGGTTTTGGGAAAACCATAGGTATAGACCTATACCCACGACTTACTTGGCAACGATTCTCCAAACCATTGGTATAGGCTATACCAATGGTTTGGAGGCCTATACCAATGGTTACAAACTGTTGGTATTAGGTATTTTTCCAGTAGTGCATGGTGACTCTAGGATTCATTGCCCAAGATGAAGCATGAGACTCCCGCATCATCTCCTCACATATATCCACTGGAACCCAAATGTGTCCATGGATACATAGGATATCATCCTCGCCTACGGTCCAACCAGGAGGTGGATCCTCACCTGACACACTCTCCCATAGGACATGGACCTCAGAATCCGATAGCTTCCTCACCCTAACTCTTCATAGTAGGGAAGAGGTCACAACTAAGGATGATAGATATGTCTTCACTTGTCTATCATGAACCTATAGATGCATCTCAGAGAACAAATCCATGAGCTTCCACTTGCTACTGTTCTGCTGCACCACCTATATCTGAGTCCTCCTACTCAGTTCATCGGCCACTGGATTGCCTTTACCTGGCATGTAGGTAAGCTCGAAGTCAAAGGACTGTAGGTACTCCACCCACCTCTGCTACCTCATATTCAGATCATGTTATGTAAAAATATACTTGGGTATTTTATGGTCTGTGTACACCACAAAATGCTCTCCCAATAAATAGTGTCTCTAACAGTGCAATGCATGAACAACTACAACTAGCTTAAGATGAGTAATTCTTCTCATGCGGCCTCAACTTCTGAGACTTTTATGCCATGACCCTATATCCCTACATCATCACTGATCCAAGACTGATACCTAGTGCATCACAATACACAGTGTAGCTCTTACCCTGCTTTGGTAGTATCAAGACTAGTGCTGATGTCACTTTTAGCTCCTAAAAGTTTGTCTCACAAGAATTTGACCATACAAACCTCACACCCTTCTTAGTCAATCCTATCAATGGAGTAACTAAGTGTGATAAGTACTGTATGAAATTCCTGTAGTAACCAGCTAGCCCTAAGAAACTCTATATATCAAATACATTCGTGGAATGTTCCTAGGAAACTACATCTCTCACCTTCTCTGGGTCCACTGACACTATAATATCTAATATGATGTGACCTAGGAAGTGAATCCAATCCATCCAAAAGTGGAACTTTGTGAGATTAGAATATAACTAATTCCCCATTAGTGTATTCAAAATTATCTCAAGATGGTTGGCATGGTCATGTAGATTGTGATAATACACCAAGATATCATCCATGAAAACCACCACAAAAGAATCCAGATAAGGATGGAATACTCGGTTCATCATTGTTATGAAAACTGCTGGCACGTTCGTGAGACCAAAAAACATAACCAGATACTTGTATAGACTATACCTGATATGAAAGGCTATACAAGGTATGTCTGTTGGTTGAAGACGTACTTGGATATATCCTAACCTCAGGTCAATTTTCTAGAACACTCATGCTTCTCAAAGATGATCAAATAGTTAATCTATCTATGGTAAGGGATATCAGTTTTTAACCATTAGATTATTCAACTTCTGATAATCCACACATAGACTTATATTTCCATCCGATTTTTTACAAAAAGGATTGACGAACACCATGGAGAAGTACTTGTTTGAATAAACCCCTTTGCATAAAAATCCTATAGTTGCTAATTGAGATCTTGAAACTCCATCATAACTATCCTATAAGGAGTAATGGACATTGGAGAAACTCCTGGAACTAGTTATACAAATAACTCAACCTATCTCTTAGGAGGTAAACCAAAAAATTCATTGGAAAATATGTCCCCGAAGCTCTCAACCACAAGAGAAAAGCTTTCTTAACTCACCCCCTAATCATCTAGAAAAGGACTAGTGATCTGGGATGTCATTCCACCTAGCCCATGATGCTTAGGTCCTGCTCGACTCACCTAGAAATTCCATTCACCATTGTGATTATACACCAAACCCCACAGTGATGTAAAATTCACCCTCTAGTGATATCATTCAATATAATATCGAAAAGATACTAGCCAGTCCAATCCAAGAATGACGTCAAATCTTGTCATCTCGAGGACATAAAAACTCCAAGTGAAGTAACACCCACCAACCTTAAGGGGGAACTCCCTACACTGGCGCACATCTACCGTTTTGATTCCTAATGGGGTTTCTAACATCATATCACCCTTATAAGACCAGAAAACAAGCCCAAGGCTTTTCAACACAAGTGTAGATATAAAACTATGTGATGAACCTATATCAAAGAGAGAATATGAAATAGTAGAGGATAATAAGATCTCAACTCTCACCATAGATGATCCGACACCCTGCTCTAGACACATGAACTCACTAACCTGCTCTTCCTGTAGAGTCTCGAGGTAAAAGTATTCATAAAAGTGGGTATAGAAATCAGTCCAACACATATCTTGCAGCCTGTTAGTCTGGTTTAGAACATCCCACCAGTGCTTTGCTGCTTCATGCATCATATAAGTGGTGAGATTGACCCTCCTCTTAGGAGGCATCTCTAGATTCTTAAAGATAGCTAGCATGGTCTCAAGCCATATCTCAGCAGCCTATGAATCACCATCCCCCAAAAACGTGGGAGGATGCTACTACTAGAACACCCGTGTTAGCTCAACCATAATTGAGGTAGGCTATGGTACCCCCTAAAAATTCTACATAATGTAAAAGAACCCCTCATTGAAAATTTTCCTCAAACCTGTGTCCAAAAAAACCTATGGTTCCATAGTTACCGCCAAAGAAGGATCAACTGGTATCTCATGGTCCACCACCTCTGGAGTATGGTCATTTCCTCCCTCACAACATACCACTGGAGGTAGTCATGGTGGAATGTCTCTACAACGCCAAACACATGCCTCATAAAATAATGATATCAAAGTCGCAGCTCAAAAGCATAGGATAGGTCAAAACCCTCCTAAAACCAAGTCATAACCCATAACCTGCTCCTAAATCTAGGACTATATAAAGAACAATGACAAAAAAACTAGAAACACTGCCTGTTGCCCACTCAAAATCCGGGTCAAGGTTAAGTCTCTATTTTATATTTCATTTTCATTTAGTATTCATTTGTTCAATAATTCAACCAATGGTCCACCAAGTTCTGATCCATGAGGTCCTATAACACTTCATGAACCAAATTTTTATGCCCATATAATCCATATACATTAAATTCAATTTAACAATTGAATTTAAAAGGTGCATTATTTTCCATTTAATAAGGTTTTATACACCTTATGAATTGAAAGTTGACATCACTCCTCTATCCTCTACACAAAGTCTATCACAACAGTATCCAAAACTATCACAACACCTATCACAATATCATGTGTCCGATAATCCATCCTAAATAGAATGGAATAATACATGATATGTGATTTCTAACAAGTTTCTATATGATACATGAGATGGAATACCCTCACCTAATCAGGTTTCAACAAAAGTATAACCACAATCATATCAATAGTAATAACATAAATCAAGTGAATCACCCAACAGTGAAATAAAATAAACTGTAATAATCAAAACTAGAAATAATAATTTCATTTGGGGAAATTTTTATTTTCTTTGTATAGGGTTAGCTATGCCTGAGTGCATCTCATTACCAAATTATATTTTCTTCACATCCCTATCTATTATTTCCAAATAATAAATCAAGGTAGAAAAGAAATTCTATGATACCACTTTGTAATGTCCCAGACCCAGATGACACTCAACAATACCCCGAGCTTGGTCAGAAACATAGCCTCAAGAACATCTCTCCAAATTCCATAGGCTTCCGACTAGAAGTGAGGGCCTAGGAGATTTATTGGGGAGACTATTCCCTCATTAACAGAGTATATCACAATGGAGGTCAATTACATACAATAACAGAAGCAAATACAATAATCAGACAACAAATAAAATAGACAAGCAATATATAAATATATAACAAGCCAGAAGTGTCTCATATAAAATTATGTAGATGGTACATGTATCTAGAAAATAAACAAAATTGGTACATGGAAATAAAATAAAATACAAGTAATGAAAATGAAAAAAGACCAAAAAGTAATCGTAGCAACGCAAGCCTCATCTTGGTCCCATGATCTCCTACTCTAAAGTAATAATCAATAACCAGTGTTAGGGTGCTTTACCCTATTATCACTTGCAACCATATAATCTATTTGGGTCCCCAAGGAGGCCCAAAAAGGGTATGAGATTAACATTATAGTAGGTAACCACCTAGAAGTCTATATAGTTATAAGAAGCACAATGAAATATGCTAAATAAGTATAAGTAATTAGTAATGTAAGTGTAAAATCCCATGGAATATGTATAATGCAAAAATTAAAACCAAATAGCCTCTCAAGGCTCCTTGAAAGAGGTGTAAGCTCCTAATAAGGTAGCTATAAGAAATATAAACAACCAAAATGACCTTTTTGTACATCCACATACATATTTCCCACAACCATGCCATATAAATAAGTGTACCACAATTTCCACAGCCACACCATAATAACCAAAGTGTCACATAACCCATGGACATTAAATATAATGAAGTGCAGACCATGAGGGGCCAGATCCAATGATTTAAGAACCAAGACATCCTTAGTGAGTCCCAGAAGCATCTCGATAGAAACTCGGTAAAGGAACTGGTTGGAGTCTTTGGAGCATGTGTACTAACATGTCCTATGCGAGTCCAAGAAAGCCAGATCCAAGGGGTAGCAAGGCCCAATGCATTCCACAAAATCAAGATCCAAAGGGTATACTCAACCCAAGGTGTCCACCACCATGTTCCAGATCCATGGAGATCCGTCCATGGCATCTATTTAAATCATCATCAATTTCAAATCATATAAAAATTCAAACCATATGAGTATACTCAATCATATAAACAAAAACATCTCATGAGTATACCCACTCATGTACTCCACTTCCATTTAATCGAGTCACATGGGTATACCCACCCATTTATCTGAAGTTTCCATTTAAAACATCACATGGGTATACCCACCCATTAATCACGAAAAGCAATTTAAGCAATATAAAAACAACCAATAAGTATACCCACTCATTTAAAAAATTCCATTCAAGCCATCTAATAAAGTTAAGCATGGAATATTATGGTAACATAAGGAAAGGATTCAAAACATCTTCTAAGCATGCAATTCAATCTCATATAAATAAAATTGAGCATCTTTAATCTAGGAAAACTTGAGAACACACCCCTTTTGGTAGTTAATCAAAGGTAAAACCAAAGCAAAGGAATGGAGCACCCCATGGGTGGCCTCTGGTAGGGGAAACAACCAACAATGAATCTCAAAGAACCTAAGGGAATCCATAAAATTTCATACTTCATTTATTTCAGTTAAACATTTGAAAACCAGGCCTACACTGAAAATTCTAGAGGGTGATAAAAATTTTGATAGCTATATAAAGCATCAAAATCTAAAAGAAAATTATAGAATAACTACCTTATCTCAGTAGTAGAATTCTCATCTAGTATCAAGTCCTGATTCACCTCATTTTAGGAAAAATATAAAGAATGAATGAAGAATGAGAAATTATAGCATATGAGACTAAACCCAAATAGTGAAACCATTATTTTTAATAATCAAGAATGACTAAAAAGGAATTGAGCACTCACTGATGTGGTTCCAACAAGACCGATGATGAAAGAAATAGAGTCTATATGGGCAATGGATCTGAAAAACTAGAAAAGAGAGGTTTTTTAGGCTTCAAACAAGAGGAAAAAGGCTTCTGTCCAAAAAATAGAGGCCTCTACCTCTTTTTTAAAAAAACTTCTTGGCCAATCACATGATGTGTAATTGCCTTTCATGTCATGTAATTCTCGATTTTCCATTCCTGGGGAAAAAACCATTACACATCATGAAAGATCCTGGCCAGACCATTAAATATCATGTAGTTGTCTTATAGTCAATACACATCCTTCCTGCCTCTTCTTTTCCAAAAACAACCCAACTGACCCACAACCCGACTTAGGTTCTAAGCCAAAAAGAAAAGTAAACAAGTGTTTAACCAAAAAAGTAAAAGATACATACTTTAAAAAAACCTGAGATCTTATAAAAAATTAATGGTATATGGTCAATAATATCAACCATTTTCCATTTATGGATCACTTGTCCTTATATAGTAACTTTATTGACCCCTAAAGATTAAAAACATTGTTATCATGGTAATCTTTAAAAGGGTTAACAAGGGGATTAAAACTAAAAGATATAGGTTAAAACATCACATAAACTTGTCTAAATTTTATTAGATGAGATTATTTAGTCTTATCTTAATTATTTATTCTAAATATAACAATTTTTTCTACTTTAAAATGAAAATAAATTTATATTAATTTAATATTTTAAGTAATTTTAAGGGTTCCCCTCTTCTCTCTTACATAAAAACACCACCTCTCCCATCCCCCCAACACTTCTTGAGATAGTTATATTGATTAAAACCCACCAAAAACTATTCTTAAATTCATTATAAAAATTTTATTGGTACTTTTATTCTTTAAATACCATCCCTAGGGTTCTTAAGGAGGGATCCAAATGAGGATTTCAAAGAGGTGGTAATCATCTCAACCAAACGTTTTCATTTTACTTCTTCCTCTACCTACTTAAATTATATTATAACCATTAAAATATAATAAAATAATTATATTAAATATACTTATATGTCATTATGTTAATTACATAACCTTATTCATATCATTTTACCATTAAATGGTAAATGAAACCATTGTTCGTGCGTACGTGTGGACTGCGACCATGCGGACCGATGAATTTCGTTTCTCATCACCGCCTTTCATAGTTTATTATTATGATGTTTTTTAATTTATATATATTATATTCATGAAATAATTATGATTCTATAAATATAATATATTAAAAATCATTCTGCTCATTAAAAATAAAATCATCGCATGTGTGTATGTATGAACTACCGTCTCCACATAGTGATATACTTCATTCTTCAAAAACCACTTGTAATGAATGTTCATGAGGATGAATTTAATAAAGGTATTTTATTTTTATAACATTATATTGATTATTTAAATAAAATATTTTATTTTATTTCTTTATTTTCCATCTAAAAAAAGTTAAAACATCACTTTTCTATATGTTCGGACTACCGCCTCACGAGCTGATGTGTTTTATTTTTCATAACGACTTTTCATGGATGACTCTAAAATTGTATTTTATGTATAAAAATAATGATTATTTAATTATTATTATTATTATATAAATTATGTAACAATAACCCTTTTTACTATTAGAAACCTACCAAAGTCATTTTTCAACTATCAACCAAATGTCCTCAAAACAACTGACATGGACTTAACCGATTAAGTAATTAAATAATTATTTAAAATAAATAAAATAAATAGTTTAATGATAAAGTAATAAACATGGATAAGGTTATTAAACAAGTAAATAATTAATATAAGTTTATTATTTAGGATTTAAAGTACATATATAGCTTATCTGGACTTAAGGTAACATGTTTCTTAACTCAATCTCCTTTCATTGGGTCATAACACTTATTTATTCCATAATTACGTGTGAATTGATCAATAAACTGTTTTATGTTGTATGAATTTTTTTATATGGATTTAAATATGTACACATAATCACTTCATGGATTAATTATCACTTTAAAAGTTATGATATATTCAAGGGTTTTCTCTATCTTAATCTCATTTTCGTGAGACATGTTTCATGTTGTGAATCATGATTTCTGAATATGGCATTCTTAATACCCCATGAATGAATATAAAAACATTATATATTATAATTCAAGGGATATAAAAATACATTTCACATTATTTATTTCAATTTATTTTGATTTGAAAGTTACCAAAGTGGTAAATACTTTATGTTACAATCTAATTTCTTTTTGGGATTGTTTATATTCAAAGTTAATTTAAGGGAAATTATATGATCTAATTTTTTTGAAACAAATATCAATTATTATCCTCTAGTTATTTATGAGGTTTACATTATTTCCTTTTTCCATCTCTTTGGTACTTAAGAAGATCAAAATAAAGTTTTTAAATAAAATCCAACCTTATTTCTCTTTTTGGATGAGAATCCTTTCTCTTACATATCCATGATCTTTAAAATATTTTCAAGAATAATCATTTTTTGAAGAAATGATTGTTTAAATTAATTTTAAACTATATTTTAGTTTTTTTTAAAAGTTTTAAAAGGAATATTTTTTTCTTCCAAACATGTTACTTTTTAGTTTTTATCGAAAGTGTGAAAGGGATATTTGTTTTAACATTTACCAAATGAATGAATTTTACCACCATCATAAATATTATTTTTAAAAGTTTAATTTATAATTTTACATATTTATTATCAAATAAAATATTTTTCTCAATATTATTGGAATTTTTATTTAAAATGTTATCAAAAGAAAATGATATTTTTCTTATTTTCAAAGAATTGTCTTAAATGTTCTTTTAAATGTATTTTTCATATGTGAAAATATCCTTTATTGTTTTATTATGATTAAATGGGGGATATATTCCAATGATACCATCCTTATTATTTCCATATATGACTTATGATTGTGTTAAATATATTTTCATGGAACCCGTTTCTTTTCCTTGGGTTAATCAAGCTAAAAAGGAATGATGGTTGTTTTTAATAGTGTTATGTTGAAAAGTGAAAGATTATAATTGTTTTATTAATTATATGGTAATTGAAAACATATATTAATTATTTAAAGGTGGTTTTTATATAAGAAAAGTATTGTTGGTTTCATTATAAACTAAGGGATGGTGGTTAGGTTACAAACCAATGATAGGTAGGTCTGTTATAGCCCTCCAATGCATTGGGTAAAGAGACAGAGTTAACTGATTGTAATTTACTCTAAGGAGAAAATAGAGTATACCAGTTATAGGTTACTCCTAATTTATATGGTAATTATTTGGTTAGGTTATTCCATGATGAATTTTTGATGTTCCAATATACCTACATAGTTTTTCAATGCTTGCTATGAGTTTTAATGGATCGTTTACTCAAGGATTCTTTTCACATGTCTCATAATAGTTGAATTATATGAATCTTGTCTTATATTAAAGATTTATATCATGTATCATTAATTATAATCATCATTTTTATGGGTATTAATTTCTATTATGTTATGATCATGCACTTTGATTATCTCACCATATCTTTATACTCATATTTTGCTCACTGATGACATTCAATTGTTAATGCTTATGTTTACATTTACTACACATTTGAGCTCACCCTTCTCATGTTTCCCACTTCCCAAGGTTATGAAAAATTATGTTAAATGAATTATGTCTAGAAAGGTTTTACATGTGAATAATTTTATGGGATATGTTGAAGTATTATTATTAAATAATAAAAGTTGGATATAGTTGAAAAAATGATTACTTGAATATATGGGTATTGTTATGTGATATTTTTCTTAATTATATAAAACTCTAAACCTAAAAGGACCTTGTATATTTAAGTGATCTAATATTTCCATTTGATGTTATATGTTTTTTATGGCTAAAATTAGGCTATGTTTTTCAGTATCAATTCCAAAAATGAAAATATTATGTTTTTAGCATCAGATCCGTGAGTGTGAGTTTGGGGATATTATATGGTTTCTTAGGAGAGATATATTTTGACACATGAAATATTTCTTTACTTAATAATTTTTCTTAATCTACTAGTCTTAGGAGCTACTTACATTATGATTATCCTTTGAAGGATTGATCTAAAAGTTTAATTTGATAATAATGATGTAATTCATCTAAAATAAAATATTTTATCATATGAGTATCATGTTATATTATAATTTAATAAGGAATTTTATTAAATGTGATCCCAATAAAATGATGAACCCATTTAAATATTCATCATACCCATTAGTGGGACAAAATCCATATTTCACTAAGCAATGAGTAAGTTATGACTTTTATCTCATCACTTAGCTATTTAGGTCGGGAATTATCACAATCATATCATATATGATTTTTGTATAGCTAAGTGGATAACTCTTTATCCAATCCATAATATGGATAAACCTAACTCTATTCCTCTGGTATCCTAACCATTGGGGTTTCCCAGCTAGTGTAACCCAAATAAAATACCAAGAATTGGCTAACAAAATATAATTTAGGAGCACCTGAATATGAAATGAAACTACTCAAGGATGATCTAGTGTCACCCATACTTTATTTAATTACATAATATAATCCAGGGTAACCCAACTATGGTATAAAACTACCTGATTGGATGATAAAGTTTTTGAAAAGTGTTACTTTGGAAGGAATCTAACACTTATTAGTTAAAGGGGATTTTAATATAACCATCTCATATAATGAAATTCCTTTTATATATGAATGATTATAGTTATTTAGTTTGGAATCCTATTACCTCCACAAAACCAATATATTCAAACCATATTGATGTATTAATCTTTACACAACCCATAGTTTGATATTACTCACCCAAAATTAGAAGTCAAACACATCTAATCGTATCCATATACATCATATGCATAAAGTACATGAAATTTTCATGTAAAGTCATAAAGTTATATGAGATTGAAAATATATACATGAGTAGGATCCAAGGGTTAGATAGCCAATCCCATCTACCCTTATAGATAAGGCATAATCCTCCGGTTCGGTTCATAGTTTGACATAAAGTCCCTCTACCTAGGGAAACTTTATTCAAGAGAGAATTAAATTCATCATAACTCTAAAACCTAATATTATTAAATTATATTCAACAACTAAATTCAAGTTCATAACTTCAATTATAGATTATGGTCAATATAGTTAAAAAACGAAATTCATTTTCATACCTAGAGTAATGCAAGGCTCGATTTCCTAAAAGAAGTTTAACATTTAAATTAATGAATTCATGATTCATAACATAAATAGTTTATAACAATAAATAAAATAGGTAATAAACTTTAAATAAATTAAAAATTAAAATATTTAAATGTGAGATAACCATTTATGAACAATTCATAAATAAAATCTAATTATAAACCCTTTTATAGATTAGATAACATTTCATAACTTTGGATATAAACTCTTTATATTCACTTTAATATAAAAATTTCTTATTTATAGTTATATGGAATTTGATTTTAAATATATAACATTTTATGAATTATAAAAAATTTATAATATAATTTATAATATGTAAATATTTTACATAATTTAATATCATATACTTAACATTATTTAAACCATGATCAAATCAATCATCATAAATCATTTTCAACAATTAAAATTAATTACAAAAAGTTCATAATTTAAATATTTTTTTTATATTTTAGCCTTATTTATGTAATCTAAAACTCATTATAAATCACCTCTTATGATTTCTATATAAACATTTTATTTATAGACCATAAAACACACCATATAATTTTTTTAAAAGGTATTTTAAATATTAACATTTAATATTTAAGGATTATTTGATAATAATTATTTTTTTAAAAATTTAATAATTAATTATAAACCCTTCATAATTAATTAATTAATAATAATTTTATTAAATAATAAATCTCATTTTAAAACCTTATATTATAATTTATAGACCATTTATAAATTATTATTTCAATTTAAAATTGAAAAATTTGGAAAAACTATTTTTCCTCAGTACCACAACTTATGATAGGCCATAGTGCCACCTATGGAAACCTCCCTTTATGTATCCCAGTTATATAAAGGTAAAAAATTCCACCATTATGTACACTAGATCATGGTTTTCTTTTTGAATCCATTTTGAAGAACCATGAAGCCTATTTAAAACGATATCGACAACATACCCTGTTGAAAATTGGTCGGTCATTTTGCATGTATCAATGCTCAATGCATGAACCAAAAAAAATTCCTTACCATTCACCAATGAAGATAATTTTGACAACTTACATGTGTTAACTCTTAGGGAATGGTCTATAATGTCTGACTCTACGACATGTTGATGGGATGACCAAGCCATGGTGGTAGATGAGACATTATTATTTTTTTATTTTGAATTCTTCATTACTTAAAAGTAATTTTATAAAATAAGATCATGGATCACTCTGATACCACCATTGAGTTTAATTTAGGGTTGATTAACACTTAATCTTAGAAACATAAGCATTGGAAATTGAAAATCTAAGATCACCATGGAAGAAATATGAAACCATATAAAGACTAGAAATGAAGAACCTATAAATTTTTTCTACCATTCACCAAAGAAGCCTCTGCAACCTTCTCAATCTTTATTCGATGAGTTTTATAAGGATCACCAAAGTGGTAGAAAAAGGTGTCCCACCTCAACAGGTATCCATGGGTTAACTAGATTGTTCATCACACAAATGATATTATCCTTCACTCTATGGTGTGCTAGCACCTCACTTTGAAAAAGAGGAGGAAGAAGAGAGATTTAGGTTTACTAGATTATCAACTAAGAATCAACACAAACACACACACCTACCATCATATTTCAAAGGATTTATAAAGGCCCTGGGATTCTCCTTGATGATACTAACATTAACTCATGTGTTCATAATGAATGATTTAACTCCACTGTTAGTTCATGCATCACATATATGAATGCAACTAACTCCTACATATTTCATCTTATTAAATGGTTCTTTAAATGATAGGCTATGTGGGACAATGGTTCATGTAGAGCCAAATGAATGAAATTACATGCAGTAAGTAATATCCATGCATCACATACAATCTAGGGATCATATGAAACACCTATTTTTATCATATATATAATAGGATTTATGGAAGATATCCTTCACAAATCCCATCCTCTAGTGGATTGAGGATAACCATAGGATTGTCCATCTATGAAAAAACTAAATATAGCCTCTATTGGGAGGTAATAACTCAATATTATTTCCCCTTTCCTTTACTTTTCATTTTCTTAAGTTTTCAATAAAATTATTATGTTTTGACTATTTTTATTATAGTTTTTCAAGTGTATAATAGTCATGGATTGCATTAGAGAAAATAAATAAGTGGCCATCAATTAAACCAAGTAGTTTCTAACCTTATCAGTTGTTTTTTTACACTAATAAATATTATTATAGTTTTCATTGACATTAGAACTATTTTTCAAATATTTAAGGGTAGTTTCATTGATAAGTGTGGTGAAGTGGACCTATTTATATAGATTGTTCATATATTTTACTATTTTAATATGTTTTGCTGTGTTTTTGGCCTTTAAAATAAGAAATAAAATCAAAATTAGTATTTAATATACCTTAATAAAAATAATAAATCCACACAAGAATCATGGAAAATCTTATTTTGGAATTAGGGAGAAACTTGATATTGAAAGTGACTTTGTTGGAATTAAATTTTAAACATGTGGAAATGGGATTTTTAAACTTGATCTTAAGTAACTTTACCACTGTGAAAAATAACACCTCAAGGAGCCTCCCTAAAATAAATTTTATTATATCATATTAATTAGAGTAAAATAATTAGATTAATACTAATCTATAAGTATCCCTAAGTCATTATAATCACATTTTTGTGTGTGTGTTTGGCATCAAATAAGATTTAGAATGTCTAAGATCCAAATTCCCTGTAATGACCCTAAAATTTTGAGGCATGTTACTATTTATGTTTTACCATAAACATATTTAAAATAATTTATTTTTGGTTGAAGAAGGAATTAGGGTGGTTCAGGAGCGATGTTAAGCAGGCCAGGAAGGACCTTTAACTTTTTGAAAAGTTGTAGGGGATACTAGCTAGTAGGTGGCCAAAAAATAAGTCTTGTGTGGTTTCTTGTCTCACTAGCATATCAGTGGGGTTCTGAGTGTTTTTTTAAAGAGGTTAAAGGGGGTAATTTTCCACTTGGACACCCTTTTTTCTCCTCTTATATTCTCCCTCCACCCCCATTTGAACCAACACCCTTGGATCTCCCCTTTTTAGGAATTTTTGGATCACTCTCTATAAATTCTTGGGTATTTGAAGAGATGTCAGTTGTGATGGGTCCCTATAGGTAAGTCTAACCTCATCCATAAATTAAATCATTGTTTATATTTGGTTGTTCTTTTGGGAACCCTAATCTGATGAATTTGGGGTTGTTTTTAGTGATTTTTTCATGCCAATATTGAATCGAATGGTGGAACTTGGTGGTTAAGATTCATTAAGATTGAGGTGAGAATTCCTTACCACGATACAAAACTATTATAAAATTTTATGCCTTGGATTTTGTGTGTGTGTGTGTGTGTATTGCCTTGGGAGTCCTCTTCTTTTGGTGTTATCATGAGAAGGTGAGGTTCAGATCGGTGTATTAGGCTCCTTAAAGGGAAAGTGTGATGTGTAAACCTTGGAAATAATGTAAGGAAGATGCATATAGGGAACATGATTAGGGATGCATGCTTTGTGTTTTGGGAATGAGATAAGATATTAGGATCTGGTCGAGTCTATAGTTTCTAGGGCAGTTGACAAAGGGATTAAAGTAGATAATCCCTTTAGTTGTATACCCTAGAAGTGAAATATGAGAGCCTTGTATTGGGGATGGAGATAGGGATATCCACTTGGGTGTTTTATCTTGTAAAGTGCCCGGTGGTCTTGGTTAAATATTTAATGGATTGAGTAAGTGATGTAGGGTATTAGGTGGTGTTTTACCTATTCTATTAGAGATTCGATGCAAGTTAGTGGTTGGTTTCCTGATATGGCATGATTTTTCTATGAGTGTTATGGCTAGCATGAAGTGTGATGTGAGGATGACTATGAGAGAGTTGGTTCAGTCTAGTTGTGGTGATAACCATCATGAGTGAGAGGTTAGATTTAGGTATAGTTATAGTGGTGGCCATTGCAAGTGACACATTATTCCAGGTTATGTTTGTGAAATTTGATGCCTATGATTGTGCTTAATTTATCCTCCCTAGAGTTTGCGGTGATGGGACAATGTGTTTATAGCTGATACCTACCCTAAGTGATAGGTTAGTGTTTGCGAAAGGGTCTTTATACTTGAGTGATAGGGAATGGGTTAACTATGATATAGGATCATTCCCTAATGAAGGTATTGGGTTTGGGTGGCTTGATAGACCTATGTGAGTACATAAGGATGGGTCAGGGTACTTGATGAGTCTGTGACCTAAGATACAGGTGTGAGCTATGAGTTGTATATGCTATTGTGGTACTGACCAACATTACTTTCTGAAATGATCTAAAGCAGGTAGAGCTAGGTTTTTGGAGGACTAGTTAGCTCACGATCACCCAACGAATTATATGTTTTTTATTTACTTATTTCATTTTATCATATACACTTTCATATAACCCATTTCATTTATGCTAAGGATGCATTGGTGGTATCATAATTAGTTTATACTCACACCCTACATGGGAACCTCAGTGTGAATGTATCGTTTATATTGGTTAGGTAACCAGGTGAGGACATATTAACTACTTAGGGCTATGGAACATGAGGACTGGGTTGATTAAGGTGATGCCAGGACAAACTCCAAGTTCATATGGTGGA